>WYDI02006520.1:89764-131775 GCA_009867235.2 Psittacus erithacus
AGTCCTTGACTGATTGTAAACATTCTAAGCAGTAGCTACAAACATTGGTATTATCAGTACTGTTCTCAGGCTGAAAGCTAGAAACACAACGCCGCACCAGCCACTAAGAAGGAGAAAAAATGACTGCTACTGCTGAACCCATGACAGTTGGGCATATTAGAAGCAAGGAACAAACGGCTGAAAGAATTACTCTTTTTCTCAGGCCGGGGCTGAGATTAATTGGTGCATGTATTTGCAAAGTTTGTGCTGCCTGATTCTAGTGTCTTGTGTGAATGAGCTTCTTTCTCCAAGAGTGCCAGATGAGATGGAAAAATGTTGGGCTGCCTTCCATTCTCTTGCTATTTTTTGTCTGTAATGGTTCTTCAGGGCAATGCTGTCTGATGTCATGAACAGAGGAGGATGTTTTCGGGAGCATTCTGCTCCAAAACCCTCCAGTCCATTGCCCAAATGAATCTGTAAAAGTCACTTCTAATCCAGAGTTTCATAGAGCCTGTTGTTTGTATAGTTGGTTGTCTGCCCATTTGGTTGATAAAAGTATGGTTAGTTTAAAGAAAATACAAAGCCTATACTAGCAGCATTAAGCTCATCTGCTCTGTAGAGTAGATCTGGCCTGACAATACTTCCAAGTGAAGTGCATTTTTAATTTAAAATGCTGCTTCTTCCAGACAACTCATTGTTAATATCAGTATTTGCCAAACTCAGGCAAAAACCAAGAATATTTTCTTGATTAGGGTACAGCCCACCCATCCTGCACTGAAGAAATAGCCTACTTCTTTGACTGAAGCTGGAGCTTGGATTAAATATTAAGCAGACAACCACTATTGTCAAGCAGTGTCAATGTTATTTGCTGAATATATATTGGGAAGGCAGTCTGATGCTGGATTATTTTGATGTTTACACACAGTACATATGTAATCTGTCCAGAAGGATTTACTATTCAGCAGCTTGGCTTCCCTTTCTGTTGACCAAGCTGCTTAGCTTAGATCAAACTTTCCAACTTTTTTTTTTGATTTCTCATTCCTCCTTTCCCGGTACATCTGATGCAGTGCCCAATTTCCCTTTCCAATAATTCTGGTGAGATAAATATGTTCATCTAGGAAGGCAGGTATGCAGTGAGAAGTTTTTGTGAATGCTGCTGTCTAAATGAATAATTTTCTCACAATTAAGTTTAATTTTACTACACTTCGCAGGCTCAGCTGCCCACTGTTTTGAATGCCTAGTGGTCATGTTCGCCATCACCTGAAAATGCATGTGTTTTATTAGGAAATGGATGAAGATTGAAGGGCTCTGTTTCAGGTCACTTTGAGACACCAAACATTTCTGACCTTTCTAGTATGTTTTTGATCTAATTTCTTTAATTAATTGGATATTACGAGGTTTCAGATACACTAGCAATTTAAATCATCTGTTTAAGAAGATAACCAAGGCAACCAAGGTGACATACCAGTAATGTGAAATACTTTGGGGGGTTTTAGCTCTATGCAAATGGCCTTGCAACATTTAGAGATATAGGTAGGGGTCCTGTAAGGTGCACTGCTGAAATCCTGAAGACTAAACTTCTTAACAGAAGTATGTCTATAATACATAACAGGAGTAAGAGCAACCTTCCTTTATTCCAGAGTGAAAGGATAGTTCAAGTTCCCTGCCAGGCTTTTACTCAATGTTGAAGTACTGAGATGTACAAGAGTCAGTCTGGGTATGAATTCCCTGGTTGCTGTTAACTCTTCATAAACTGCTTACCTGCACTGAGTGCAAAAATGCTGTGTTTTCGTTGATTTATTTTCAAAATAAATTCATTGCACTGGTGGGTGAAAGTTTGTTTCTCAAACAGCAAGCTGCTTGAATAAATATTAATCCTGGCAATGTCTTCTTTTATGTCTCATTTTTCATTTAGGATAATAAGCGAATCCCTTAGGGACCAGCTTCTAGTTACCATCCAGAAAACCTTTAACTACAACAGGAATCAAGCTCATCAGCTGTTCATCATTCTTATGGAATGCATGAAAAAAAAAGAACTTGTAAGTCTCCTAAAAGTAGTTCACAAAGATAATTTCTGTGAGCAACCTTCATAGAGTACTTTTAAGTGCTGTTCTCCCAGGGTTACAGTTGAACCATTTTCTTTCCATATAGCTCCGTAAATGTACACAATCATTCATTCTTAAGGATAGGTCAAGAAAGGAAAGCCCCTAAGGATTTTTCTTTTGTGTGAGTTGATAGGAGTCATTTTGCGTGGAGTTCAGCAGGGAAGACTAAGACACTGAGATAAATGTACTAAAACCAGGACCAACTGCAGAAAGTAGAGGAAATATAATTGAGGAAAGGGTTTCTTGGAGCAGTGAGCATTCAGAGGGCATCAGCACAGTTTTGGTCTTCTGATGCAGTTACTCTTTAACAACCTTTAATTCCATTAAAATGGGCAATTCAGGTTTTTCAGGAAAAAATGAAACATTAAGTGTTTGCAAAGATCCCAGCCTTGCTTGATCCTGGCCTGTTGTAGGTCTGCTGTCTCTACTGTACCACTCAGATTCCTGCATGTCTGCCATATCCCAGTTGCAGAGAAAAGTGTGTTTAGGAAAAGAAAGTCTTTAACATTCCCGTGTGTTGTCTGTGAACAGTATCTTGAATTGTGTTCACTGTGCCTATGCTTTTGCAGGCAAAATGAATCTTTGAGTGTTTTCCTTGGAGTGATTGTCTTAGTGAATTTTTGTAAGTCTGACTTCTCCCTGGAGTCCTGGTATAATTCAGTTTCATTCTTTCATACAAATCCTAAGCAGCTGTTTCCATAGCAGATGAACAGTCTGGTGGAATTTTTGTGGGGGTTGTGGGTTTTTTGGGTTTGTTTTAATTAGAGCTGAAACTGGCATTGCTGATCTCTTTTATGGAGTTGCATATTTCTATTAGATAGAAACAAGAGAACTACCACAGCCTGCTCTTCAGACTGTACATAGGGAATCAAATAACCTACCTGCTACTGAACTACAGTATGAAATGAGGGAATTTGCACTCTTCAAGATGCCTAATTGTATCACTAATGAAGTGATATCTAGAGCAGGAGCAGCTGTAAAGTAACTGAATGACAGATAAAACTTGTGTCATGAGGCTGAGAAAAGAGGGAGGGTTTTTTCTGAGTTCATAGGAAAATGGTGTTTCAAGCTTCCTTAAAACTAAGTGTGTTCTCTTTCCAGACAGCCCACACTTCCTGTCTTTGGTCTGCTTGGAGACAAACTCTGAATTCTGGTCCTCTCAAGTTTAATACTGTTTCCAATAGATGATGCAAAATTTTGATTTCTAGGAGTAATTTCTTATTTGTTCAATGACAGATAATAAATCCTGGTCTTGTACCCAGAGAAGTATGCACTATGATGCACAGGCATGCTTCTGGTTCCATCTTTTTGTGGTGTGTGGTTTCATACTGACTTGATGTTTATTAGTGAGGGAAGGGTTAACACAAGAAAAATGCCACTTGATCCCACCTTAGAGTGATAGAACACACAGCTGTGGTACTAAGCATAATGCAAAGAAATTTCCTTAAATCTATGCGTCAGGCTTTGTGCTAGTCCTCTTTTTTTATACAAGCTGCTCCCAGCAATCAAAGTGCCAATCAAGGCATTACTTTTACATTACTCTTGAGTAATGTAAAACACTGGAAATAAGGCTATCACTTTTATCAGAGTATAGCTATCCCTGATGTTCTAGTCAAGGAACAGAGAGGAGTACAAAAGCCCTCCAGAGATTCATTCATCATATCCACTGAATGAACTCTGAGATTTCCTGTTCTACTTTTCAACACACTTTAAGTCTCACATCAGGAGGAAGATGGCTAACAAAAAATTCAGAACATAAGGAAGTTTATGTTATGAATTTAATGATGTTTGCTATTTTTTCTTTCTCTTGATTGGGAAAGATGGACACTAAAATAGGTTTTGAAAATTTTCAAACATTAAGTAAAATTATTCCTCAAAATTTAATGCCAACTCTACTGTTATATATTTGCTGCCATAGGCATGCCCATAGAGCCCAGTCTCTATCAGGTAAAGCTGGTACAAATTATTCAGTAAGGTCAGGGGATTTTGACTGTGTTAAGGAACATGTGAAAACGTATCGGTGGCTCTTAGAATTAATCTACAAAGGCATTCTCAACACCTTTCAGGAAAGTGTCCAGTGACAATTGAAATGACATAGGATTGGGATGGCAGTCTGTGTCAAGCAATCACCAGGGTGTCTGCAGACTTTATACCACTTTCATATTCTCCACACTTCAAAAAGCTGGCCTTCTAGAGAATATGATGGGCATTAGCTCATGCCTCTGACTTTTCTTCAAAGTGTTGCTCTCAGTTGCCAAGAAAGTGCTTACTTGCATATCTATACATGTCAAGATACCAACTAAATAATTCAATGGCAACACATAGTTTTCTGCTTCCTATGCAGGCCTGATTTATTCAGCAAAATTCAGACAGTGCATCTCAAACAGGCTTATGGTTTGCATTCGTTTAAAATTTTGTCTGCTTTCTTGATAATTATATTTTTTCCTTTAGTTCTTGTCTCTTCTAATGTCATGCATCTTGTGTTTATGCATTAATTCTAACTGTTGAGAAAATTGCTATTCCCAGTACTTAATGCGAGCATCTGCTTTGAAGGGGTGCTTTTGGAAAATGAAGAATTAGTTATTTTTTCTGTCTGTCTTCAATATTGACTTAATTAACATACAATATGAGGTTATTCTGCTTTTGAATTATTAATCTTTTAATATGTAGTCCACTGGCTAGGCTTTATACAAACTAGTATTTTTAAAATCAGTGAATTTTAACAGATACAGCAAATGTGCCTAGAAAGAATAATTGCTTTTCTTTATTAATTGAGTCTGCTTATTTGGTTGTCAATATGTAGCATATTCTGCAACTAAATATATTTGAGTGTTACTGTCCATAAAATTAATGCTATGATAGTGCTTTCAGATACCTAGCATTTCCGTTTCCAAGCTGGCATCTCCATTACTACTGGAAAATAATAGAACTGCCAGAGAAGAGTTTGGCATGGCAGTTTTAGCACTGTCTTTCAAAGTTCGCTGGTATGGTGAAGAATTCAATCAAACTTGTCATGTTTACCAATGCAGGGACACTTGAGGATAAGTTTATTGGAAGAATTTAATTAAATGTTCCTGTGACAATGAAATTTCATAAAAAAAAGTGAATGGAGCTGTACTTTTTGAAAAATCTCAAGTCTTAAAAAACAATAAACCTTCACCATTTTTCTCTTTTTCCTACCTACATGTTTAGTCTCTCTCTTTAATCTGTTGTAATTGTGTTTGGTTTTGTGCTATCCTTTAGATTACTGTGTTCCGTATGGGGTCTGAAGGGCAGCAGGACATTGAGATGTCTATCCTAACTGCTCTCCTAAAAGGTGGGTTTTGCAATCAATTAGGAGGAATGCACAAGCTGATCCTAAGAACCTCAGAGTCCTGTACTCTGCGGTTCACTCTTGATGTTAAAGTCTTTGATTTGTTAGCTTAAATTCTAGCTAATAACCTGAACATGCTTGGTTTAAGGCTCAGATTAGCTTGGGGCATAAAATCTGTATTGAAAGTTTTGCGTGGCTTTCCTCACCTGAAAGCCTGGGATGGGAATGCTGCAGCAACCATACCACTCATATTTCAACACACTTTATTGCACTTCTAGCCTGTATTAATAAAGTTAAAAAAACAGGTGGGAAGATTAAAAGACTATCTGGACTCTCCCAGATCTCAGATTGCGCTCTATGAGCCTTAGGGTAAAATTTAAGTTAGGTTTCATATTTATTCTGAGTTTGTTATGTTTGCTGAAACAACTGTGTTCTGTCTGCAGATAGATAGTAGCTGATAAGGGCTCAATATGGGATCACTGGAGTCCCCACAACTAAGAAATAGAGAGGAATTACTGTACTCTTATCCACAGCATCAGCCAGAGGAGCTGAGAGAAGTAGTCTTTTAGAACAGTTAGATATCTGTCTTTGCATCAGAATATAAAGTCAGTGTGGAGTTTTAAGGAAAAAAGAGAGGGAATCTCATTAATCCTTTTGAAATTAGGATTATGTGGTTAAATGGAAGACGCTATAAATCGATTTGATGAATCCAGGCATGAAATAATAAACATCTGCATGTTTCTCTTCAGGTACCAATGCATCTGCTCCAGACCAGCTCAGCTTGGCTTTGGCCTGGAATCGTGTAGACATTGCACGCAGCCAAATCTTTGTCTTTGGACACCACTGGCCAGTAAGACAAAGTTTTCCTAGTCATATTGTTTGTTAGACATTTAAAACAAGTGGTAGAATATTCTCAACTTGGCTTTTGTTGGCAGGAGAAACAAAATTGAATTCTGGTTTATGCTGAACTGATGTAGGATACCTTAGTAATTAAGAATGACCTATTTGTTTTGAAATTACCTTATACTGCCATTGGCAAATATTGAACAATAATTTAAACTATGTGAAAGAAAGAAAAGCAATTTCATGGCAAGCAGGAAGATAACGTTTTTTCAGAGTCCTTGTAAGATTTGGTTTCATGGACATATGCTAGCAGTTGGCAAGGTCCCCAGCTACCTAGAAAAACATGTGGCCTGGAAATTCATGGTGCTGCTGAGAAGGAATTCTGTTACTCACTTAGTAAACAGCTTGTGAAAAACTCTATTTGGATTCATGGATCAAACTCCTGCTACCAGAAGAAACCACCGCAGAAAACAAGCCTCTGGCAGGCAGAGCTGTGCCAAATGAACTAAGAAACAGATCTTCTGTAAACCTTCAGGTCCTGAAGTTAGATTTTCTTTTCCAAATTATTGGAGTTTGATTGTGTAGTAGCTGAAGTCAATGGTGAAACACTGCAGTGCCTCTATTCATCTGTATAACTAAAATCCTTTACATACGCCACTCTCGTGTTCATATGCATGCTATAAATGACAGTGGGATTTATTTCATTTGGAAGCCCATATAATTACATTTAAACCAATACTGCTGCATGTGCTGTTCTAGTCTTTCACTTAATGTGATGTTTCTGATATGCAAGGCTCATTAAAATGCTTATATAGAAAGGATTTAATTATCCTGAAGGTGATGAAGTACTGTTACTAGATAACATTTATTTAGATAGGGTGCTCTAATCTCCATATTATTGTGGTTAGATTCAGAGGTACCACCTTGCAACTGAAGTCAGCTACTGCTTTGGCCTGTTTTACACTCAAACTCTGCAGCAATTTGTGGAAACAGTATCAGCCACTTGGGATTCACCATGATTTAAAACCCATGAAGATTGCTTTCAGACTAGCTTGTGCTGCAAGTTGGCAGTTGCAGTTTTGTGCAGGTTTGCAAATGGATTCATGGGAGATAGGCAGAGATTACTTTTTTAGGACAAACAAAACCATGGAAAACAGGCCTTGGTAAAGGCTCAGCTCTGTGGTTCTCTGTGCAGAGCACGGGTAGTTGTAATCCACTTTATGTGTTCCTGGAGGTTATATAACCTAAGCATTAGCTGGAGCAAGTTAAGCCTCCAAATTGCAGACAAGTAACTTCAAGTTATCTGATGTTTGCCTGCCTGTGTTGGGCAGGCAGGTTGGAAGGGGGAAGGACACTGCAAAGAGTAAACGTGTCTGAAGAGATATAAATAGAAATCTTGTCTGCAGAATGTAAATGGACCGTTTCCTTTGAGAAAAGAGGGAAAAAGAGAGAGTGGCTCTCTTTCCTTTTGTTTTTGTCTCCACAGTTTGGATGCTATTCGACAACATTCTTGTTAAGCTCTTTCTGTCTAGTTCCTATCCTGCTTGTTGCTATTTGACAACTATTGCTTTCACTGAGAGTGAAGGAACTGAAATGTCACAAAATCGAAGCGCCTCTGCCTGTGTTTTAGTCCTCTTGCCCTGATTTTATGAGATATATCCTCCACAGCCTACCTGCTTCACTATTTGGATTTTCAGTGTTAGTGACTATCTTAGACAAAACAGCCTTAAAAAAAGTGTAAAGCGGTGACTATGCGAGAAAGTCCTTTATACTGAAAACAATTACCATTTCTAGCTGACTGCACGCAGGAAGTGGTGACTGGGGAGCAAGTTCAACAGGAGTGTATTCAAAGAAAGAGTCACTTCTAATGCATTATTAAATATAGCCTATAGGTAGCCTTACAGCTCCTGATGGTACAGCTCCTGAGAAGGAAAAGAAATCTCCAGTTGCTCAGACTAAAGCAGCCAGAGGGAAAGGAAAAGGAAAGAAAAAGGGAGGAAAAGCAAAAGAAGAGCCAGAAGAAGAAACAGACCCAAGAAAGCTTGAGCTCCTGAACTGGGTGAGGTGAAAGTATTTGTATTAAGACTGTTGAAGAATTCCTTAATCTTTGTTGGTTTTTTTCATCCTGGCATACAAAGACAGACAGAAAATACACGTTTTCTTCCCATAGAATGCTCATTTGCTCATTCTTACAGGATCAGCAGTAGATCCTGCAAGGGATGCTCTTCAGTCTCTGTGTCAGGAAACCCTCTCTCATCCTATGTGCCCCATATGCAGCCATATTGCAACAGTACAACTCAGAGCTTATCTGCTGCATCTTCTTCCTTGCACTTGCCAGAAGGAAGAACACCAGTGAGCATCTTCATCCTGCCTTGTACATGCTATTTATCCAGTGAAGGAAGTTGAAACATCTCATTTTTAAGTGCCTTGTTTGCCATTTGCAGTAGGTTAGGTGGGTCTGTTGTCTGAAGTTCATCTGTCAAGGGGACTGCTGCTCAAGGGGTTTTTCCCTCTCCTATTGAGTTCTAACCCCTTAGAATATAATAAGGGAAGACCCATTAGGCTTCCTGACCAACATTTTGCAAAGGAAAAACTAAGTTGGTGAAGGAAGAGGAAGTGCTTCTTTCCAAATTATTTGAGTATTTTGGCATTATATGCTGTCTTTTCTGTGAGAGGCAGCAGTTTGAGATGATACGTATGTGAGTTATCAGGGAAATTATGTCAACATCATTTTAAACATATACAGTGCATTTTCCTTACATTTTAACTTGTTTTTATCATGTTGAGCAAGCAGATCTATTCCACATAACATGTCAAACATGGTATGCCTGGTTTAGTTAAAAGTACTGAACTAAAAGCAGTAGTTGTGTTGCTAAAGGTTTGTTTCACTGCTCTCCTCTTGCCCAAGACCTCATTGGAAAACTCTACCATCTGCATTGACTTGCATATGGGTCAAATGTCATTTTCACTTACAGATTAATCAGCATATTTGGGAATATCCTAATGAATATGTTTGTGGTTGTTAGTCAACCAGCTCTTCTCTGCTCACGTGGTCTCACATTCTCCATTCTGCAATGCAGGTGAACTCCTTGGAGCAGGCTATGCTGGATGCACTGGTTCTGGATCGGGTGGACTTTGTGAAACTCCTTATTGAGAACGGAGTGAACATGCAGCACTTCCTCACTATTCCTCGACTGGAAGAACTTTATAATACTGTGAGTGAGCAGCAATAATAAAATGCTCTGTGATAACTTTGCTACTATATTTCACAGGGTTGCCCTTTTTCTTCTTCTTCTGAGATGCGCTTTCCTTTTTTCCCCAAAAAAACTCTGAGTTCTGACAATACACAGTTGTTGGATAGCAGTAATGAGAGATGTTGCTATTACATACAGTGCTTTATTGTATCCCTATATGTACGCATATGCAACAGCTTTTAGAAGCTATTGTAGTTTGCCATGTAAATAGAGTGATGTATCTAAAATGCACCTTTGGAACACCTAAAGAACTGATGTAGATATAATACCAACCAGTAGCGGCCATGTACTTTTAATCTCAATTACTTTTCCTATATGTATACGTTGTAATATTACTGAATAAGCCTGTAAATTTGGAAAGTACTTACCCAACACCTTTTGTTTTTAGCATGTTGCAGAAATCAGCATCATTTTTCCTTGTAGCCTGTCATGGTTTAAGCCCAGCTGGTAACTCAGAACCACACAGACACTTGCTAACTCCCCCTGTAGTTACATTTGTATGTGCCAAAAATCTAAAGAATTGAAGAGCTAATGGACTGTGAATGGTTTTTGTTTCAGAGATTGGGTCCACCAAATACACTACATTTGCTAGTCAGAGATGTGAAAAAGGTAAGTTTGACTCCTAGCATTACATCTGCATGGTTACATTAACCATGTGAGTCAACAGCAAAAGCAAATGTAGTATGGGGGAAAGCAGACATTTGAAATTAAATGGTAGCTGTTACGAAAAGGAAAGATTGACAATGTGATGTCAATCATAATGTGATTGACATCACATTGACAAACAGTGATGTCAATCTAAATCAGGTACGGCTGTCCTGCTCTGCTAGGAATTTAAAAACAAAACAAAACAAAGTTTAGCTCCTAGTAGTGTAATGTATCATTTGAGATGCAGGTTGATACTGTTTCCTCTCTACAAGAAGCTCTCAATGCAGCATTACAAAGGAGGAGTGGAAGGAAAGACCTGCTAAGTTAACTAGAAGCCCTACTCATGAGCACAGAATTTGTTCCCTTTTGTTTGTGTCCTTTTGTGTTGTTTTTTTTTTAATTACTTTTCTCCTATCAATCCTACTTTTTCCTGGGAGAAAATCTGTTCTGTTTCTTAATGCTGCATGTCCTAAATTTGTTATTCATTTGTTTCCATTGCATGTAAATCTGTTCATTACACATGAATAGGATCATTGTGAGATTTGTTGTCATATTTGCTCTGTTCAAGGGTTTGGAGCTTTTACTCAGTAAAATTCAGCTACATGAATAGCCTGTATTCCTTTTTGCAAGGAAAACTCCCATTTATTCCAGGGAAGTTTAGATGTGGGAATTGCACAGTACTGAGTTAATGTATAATTCATATTAATCTGCTTCATTGCACAATACCTCACTCAGTGTTTGTCTTTTTGAGTGTTACTAATGCTCTTCTGCATTCTGCTTTTTGTCTGTCTCCTTTTCATCGCATTCATACTCATTCAGCGGCAGTCTCGGGGATTCAGTTGGGTTAACATGGAGGTGATGTGTTTGCTTAGGATGTAGTTATTTCATCATAGCAACTGCTCGGTGGTGCTGTAGAATCAGTTATTGTTGTAGGATGTAGCTTGAACAGTGAAGCAGTTTTCAGCTCATGTTTCTAGCTGAGTCAGTACCACTATCCAGTTTTTAAGTGTAACAATGGAAATTACAGTCTCCCTTTTTCTTTGATTCTGGCTTGCACATTAATGTAAAAAATATTCTTCATTGTAATCTTAACTCTGTAGGTAATATTATGGTGAAATATAAGTTACCATAAGATGTAAAGTATGCATGAAATTCATCATGAAATTAAGTTATGCTTTTATACTGGATTAATGGTAATCAATATGAAGTTATTTAATTTCATCAGTATAATGCTTGCAAACAACTCAAGCATGTATGGACACTGACAGACTGTACCAGTAAACCAAATGAAAATTTGGCCTCAGCTATAAATTCTGCCAACAGCAAAACAAAAAACCTCTGCCTTTCCCAATTCTATTATGTGAATCAGTTGTCACACAAACATTCAGCGGCTGAAACCAGTTGCTGTAAATAATACCCACATGCCAACTTGAGCATGACTTATATGCCTAGCCTTGCAATTTAATGTATGTTAATGCTTTCTTATCCTAAGTCTTTATTTTTTTTTTCTTTTTTAATTTTTGGTAGGGAAATCTTCCACCAGATTATCATATCAGCCTCATAGATATTGGTCTTGTACTTGAATATCTCATGGGTGGAGCTTACCGCTGCAACTATACGCGAAAAAGTTTTCGGACTCTTTATAATAACTTATTTGGGCCCAAGAGGGTAAGAATGAGTTCATTCTGGATGTGGCTGTCGTGCTGATGGTAAAAAATAAGTAACACTGTTCTTTTTCTTTGTGAAACACTACGTGTTAATTCTAAACAAATGCTGCAAGACCAAAGTTGAAACTCGGGTAGTGAAGTGGTAAAAGGATCCTGTAAAAACATGTTAAAGGATGGGAGGCCCCAAAAGGTGGTAAATACATTGATCTGGAGGCGAATTTCCTCCCATTCCAGTAGTTTACATCCAAGCATTTCTAACTGTGGTGTTTGCATTGTTACTTATTCCTATTTGAAGCTGTAGCTCGCATACCTGTAAACTGTGCTGGTCAAGCCAGGCCTATTGATCAAGTCATGCTAGCCAACAGCATCTTAGCTTGGGTGAGGCAGAGTGTTCATCAAAATACAGAAGAGCTGTTACAGGAAGTCCTGTAAAGAACTGTTCTGTACAGAAGACACCACAGTCTCAGTAGGTCATTTAGTATTTTTAGTATATTTAGTACCAGGTTTTAGTATTTTGAGTATATTTGGTATTTTTAGTACCAATTTTAGTATATTTAGTACCAATACTGAGAATATCAAGCATAATCCTTGCTTTGATAAAAAGTCTGCTCTAAGCAAATAGAATAATTTTCCTCATTAGCTTATTTATTTGTTTGGTTCAGCTTTGAAGGTCAAGTGAAGCTTCCTAATTACAGAAAGTTCCACAGATGATCAGAAGGCTACTCATGTAGCTAATGTATAGTACATATATGGTGTAGTATTATTTGATGGAACAAACAAATAAACCTTTTAAAGAAAATGTAAACCAGAGATTTTGCAATTGAACTGAGGGATTTTTTTTTTTTTAATGGGAAATTGTGAGAGGTTTCAAGCTGATTTATATTTTTCTACTGTTCCCTATGGGTATATTTAACCCATGTGTGCTTAAAAGCACTTTTTTAATCAATCTTTTGTAATCATATGGTGATTTTCATTCTCAAAGTAGCATATTCTTGAATGATTCAGTTAACTCTTCCATGTGAATCAATATCTTTGAGTGCAGGATGGAAAATATTTCCTAACCCATTGGCTTCCTGAAAATACAATTTAGAGTGAGATTAATTAATTGTACCATCATTGGTACAATTATTTAGAATAGTAAATTTAACAATAAATACTGTACATTTGTAAATGCTTTTCCTTGGTATTGTTTGGTCTTTGAATTTTCCTTCCCATCTAACTAATTTTCTTTTCTATTTTTAATATTCAGCCAAAAGCTCTTAAACTACTAGGAATGGAGGTAAGTTGGTTTTATGGTAAAATACTGTTTTTTATCAGAGCATTTCTTGGTAAAGTTCTGCTCTTGCTCTTAGTGTTTGCACTATTACTGTGGCTTAAAGTAAATTTGTACTAGACAGAATCTTCTATTTTGAAAACAGCCTATGAGACACTTTGGACTGTTTTTAATGGGTAGGATCTTGAGAGCTGCTTAAAGCTTTGCTCAACAGTCTTTAGGCAGTTTTTAGCACTATCATGTAATAATGCAGTCCATGTTGAAACATGCTGTCGATTAAACCATTTAGATGTGAAAATTTATGGTATTGAAAGGAGAACGTGATCCAGCAGTGCTTATAGTCACATCCCCTCTAACTATGAAGTAATAATGTTTGTGTAAATGAAGTCTTATCATAGATCATTTACAAAAAAACGCTAGGTACGTTTCTCATGAAGTATGCTTTTATTAACACCGTGATAGTATTAGAACAGAGTGTATGTACCTGTTGCTTGTGTCACATTTGATGGGAACTAAACTCACCACAAAGCCTCTGTTTCCCCAAGCAGATGAGAAGCTTTCTTCCCTAGAGTCCAAGTTATGTTTAAACTCTCTGATCAGCTTCTTATTTTCTAATGGCTCAAGGCCAAAAGCTCAGCCCTTAAGGTGTGACCTTTTTTTTTCTCAGCATTGATCACATATAGGTTGCTCAGTGCTTCTCCAGAAGTTGATTTTACTATTTCTTTCATTGAGAAATGATTTACATGGCACAAACCAAAGTGTTTCCTCCACTTGTCAGTGGGTGTAGCCCATTCCCTTCTTCCAAAAGAAAGAAAAAGTGAAAAGAAAAATTGACATTTCTTTTACTGAAGTGGTCAGTAAATTGACATGATGCAAAGTGTTGAGATTGTTTGATTTCCAGTGTTACAGCCCTAAAACAGGAAGTTTAGTCTCCTTAGCACTTTGTCTTTCTTACCCACAGTGTTGTTTTGACTTGTTTTTTTTAGTGTGGGGAGGACCTAATCCTTCATCCTCCATTTGAGATGCTTCAGAGATGCTTACCACTCTTCATGTGCATGCAGTTACTGACCCCTGAATTTTCCATAAGAGACAGAGGTCACCATTTGCAGTTCTTAAAACTGCTGGAAGAGAGATACACACTTCATTGTTGAGCTAAAGAGTTGTCTTTGAAATGTGGGGTGTGAGGCTGAACCCTTAGTTTGCATTTATGTTTGTATTTTGGCAAAAAAATAGTGCATTATGCTGAGCTTGCTTGAACAGAAACTAATTTTGGAGAACGGTAATTGCTTTTACTTGCAATACTCTTCTGAGTCTGGAATCAAGGTGTACAGTGATGATGAGCTCTGTCTACGCCTATATATGCAATGTTCTTCCTACATTATTTATAGCCCTAATTTTCCCAATCCTGGCTTTTCTCCCTTCAGGATCCTGCTTCATTGTCAGTACTTCCCTTCAGTTACTTCCATGTTGGTTCCTGTAGTAATGGCCTATCCTCCCTATCCCTTTAAGAAACGGGATACTTATACCCTCCGTTTCCACTGCATACATAAGAGGAGATTGCTATCCAAAGGTGAAGACTCCCTTTAGTATCTTGCTGTTCTTAAGGATGCTGTCTGCTTGTCTTCTCCATTTGCATGTTACCACTCTCTCCACCTGCATGTCACCACTCTCTCCACCTGCATGTCATCTGAAAACCGCTGTGATACCTGTAAGATATGCAGCACTGTTCTTCAGGAATAGATGCAGACATATCAAATCAGAAATTCTAGTGGAACCTATTCATAGTGAATTCAGGTTTGTTAAAGCCCCACTTGCACTGCAAAGGAATTCATTAAATATTATTTTATTGCAAATGAACTTGCAACAATTTATTGCAAATGAAATTGCAATTACACGTGTGGAAGAGATCTATTTACAATGCAGTATAAAACGATGCCTTCAGTACAATAGGGTTCTACTGTACTTATCCAAAATGGGTGACTTGTAATTAAGTATGCAAGAAGTGGTTCTCTGAATAAAATAGTAAGCTGTGTGTAGTGGCCTAGTGCATGCTCTCTTACATATTCTTCATAGTTTTATTGCTATTGGCTTTCATTGTAGCAAACAGCAAAAACAAATTAGATCTTTAACTATTAACATGTCCTTTAAATACTTGTTCTGTGCATGGTGTCATTGTTAGGTAAGCTGTAAAAATTGATGGGAATATTTTATCTCCTTTTCTTCCTAGGATGATGAGCCTCCCGCGAAAGGGAAGAAGAAAAAGAAGAAGAAAGAGGAAGAGATAGATATTGATGTGGATGACCCAGAAGTCAGCCGCTTCCAGTATCCCTTTCATGAGCTGATGGTGTGGGCCGTGCTGATGAAACGGCAAAAGATGGCACTTTTCCTTTGGCAGCGAGGGGAGGAAACCATGGCCAAGGCACTGGTGGCCTGCAAACTGTACAAGTCTATGGCCCATGAGTCTTCTGAGAGTGAGCTGGTGGATGACATCTCTCAGGATCTGGACAACAACTCAAAGTTAGTAGATGCAGAGCAGACTTTATATGTACTTGCTATAGGGGGTTGTCGACCTGCTGAGAAGCTTTACTTCTAGTAAAGTACAATTGATTTCTAGAAGGTTTGTTTGCAGCATGCCATTAGGAGTCAATTTGTCAAGAGTAAATGAGCTAAAATGACGTTTCAGAATCTGAAGGCAACATGAACAATGGGAAAACTTGCGTTTTTTCTGACAGAACACATTCTTCTCTTCAGCTTCTCTCTCTGTAAAACTAACTAGTTTTATTTCACAAAGTTATTTTCAGGATTTACTCACATAAAGTAAGGAGTATCTGATGATATACATAAACTGGCCTAAAGATGTTATTGGTCTAAGCTAATTCTTTCTGGTCACTAAAAATCTCTTGGGAACTTCTGTAGGCTGTTCCAGGGACAAGCACAAGCTGTGTACACGTGTGTGGGAAAAAACATGGTCCCCTGTGAGCAGAATGAAAACCTCAAATGCAAGCAGACACTGATTTCTAAATCAAACTTCACTGGACTTACCTTGCATTTTCCAGAGATTTTGGCCAGCTGGCTGTTGAACTCTTGGATCAGTCCTATAAACATGATGAGCAGATTGCCATGAAACTTCTGACCTATGAGCTGAAAAACTGGAGTAATTCTACCTGCCTGAAATTGGCTGTGGCAGCTAAACACAGGGACTTCATTGCTCACACATGCAGCCAGATGCTCCTAACAGATATGTGGATGGGTCGACTACGCATGCGGAAAAACCCAGGCCTTAAGGTATTTCTGTTCTGCAGTTGTTGTCAAAGATACGGTTTGTTGCATATAATACTCCATTATACATAGTGTATGCATAGAACAAATCGGCTTACTAATTACGGAAGTTTTAAGAACATGCCTGTTTTAAAGCTATTTTTTTTGGGGGGTTTCCAAATTCAGGATATCTAAGGAACATTGCCATATGACAAAGGAAAATACAAATCTATAAAAGGCTTCTCATAGTTGGAATCTGAAAGTGAAGTTGTGGCTTTCAATGAATGATGAGATCTGTTCATTGAAAACATACAACTTTGATTAAAAATCAGTTGAATACAAGAAAAAAGATCTCTATCAGGGGTCCACACAATGGAAATAGAGAGAAAATGAACCAGACATAGACACATGCCTCTTACATTGCTTGTAAGCAATTTTTAACTATTAAAACTAATTTTAGTAGGTGACTGAAGTATTATAAACTCCAGTAACAAACCTGAAGCCCTCTTCAAACCACCACTTTGTCCATTCCATGGAATTTCTCTGCATACCTTTAATTTTAGAGCAGAATTTCTTAATTGCAGTGTATTTGTGGCGTTGAGAAGCCTTCCACAGTGCCATCTTTCATACAAGACCTTATTGCCAATGTTTCATAGGTACCACTTACTAATTTTTGTAGGTTTGAGGATAGCAGAGTATCTTGAATGCTATATGAAAGAAAATGCTGTGTATGGGATTTGCCTTGAAATAGCCATTAACATAACCAAATATTGTCACCTGTATTGAATTCTTTCTTACTGTATAGGTTATCATGGGGATTCTCTTCCCTCCCACCATCCTTTTCCTTGAGTTTCGGAGTTACGATGATTATTCTTACCAGACATCAAAAGAAAATGATGAGAGCAGAGAAAAGGAGGAGGAAAATGTGGTCAGTAATGAAAATTATTAGGAAGTTCTACTATCTCAGGAATGCTCAGTTTACTTACTTCTCTGATAATGCTATAGGCTGCCCTGGTTAAAATCTGAACTGTCTTTATAGGATGAAAATCAGTGAAGAGTTTTGGGAGGGCTTTGGCTGGATTCTCAAGATGTGTCAGTTACCTGGGCAGCTGCACAGATTTCGTATTTTTGCATTTTCCAAAAGAGGTCTGTTACACGGAGGAAGCATTGTGCATTTCACAGTTGGCTGGGGCTGTAGTTGAGGAAAAATTACTATTTTTACTATTATATTGATGAAAACTGACTACTTTCATCTTCCAGGATGCAAATATGGATACAGGCTCCCGAAAAGGAGATGAAGAGAATGGAAATAAAAAACAAAAGAGCCTTCCAATTGGAACAAAGATTTATGAATTCTATAATGCACCTATTGTGAAATTTTGGTTCTACACAGTAAGTCATGATGATTAAACAGGTAACATTTATTTTTTTCACACCTGTGAAACTTAAGGGATTTCAGTGTATAAATAATAACCAAGTAATAAGTAAGTAAACAGTATTGACTTTCATGGAATCTGATGAGTGAAACGTTACTTTTATTCAGAGAAAGATGCAGAGGCATCAATACAGAATTAATAACTGGTGCTTATGCTGTCAGCCTCTAAAGCACTTTGAAGGAGGCGAGGTCTGTCTAATCACATGCCAAGCTCCACAGTCCAGTCACTCAATCCAAACTAGGCTGGATTCTCTTGCTTTCTAAAAGCTCCTGTTCTGTGTTGAGATATACTTTAGGTTCCAAGAAGTAATGCCATAGTATCAGTGCTAGCCATTTGTTCTGTTGACAGGCTCAGATGAGCGCAACCTACATGGAAGCACAGATTCTAGTCTGCTAAGATTTAATAGGTACTTTTACTTAGATAACTAAAACCAATCTAAACGAAAATATTTATTTTTGAAAGGCATCTGATTTTCTCTTCAGTGCATCAGGAATTATCTGGTTCTAAATCCTGTTTTAATAAAACAGAAAAAGGACTCATGCTACTACTTGTAAGTTTTGTGTGCCCCATAAAATGGATACTAGTTTCATTTTTATTCAAAGTTAGGACTTCGGATACCTAGTAGGTCAGATTATGATGTAGGTTTTCGGGTTTTGCACATCATAATCACACAACACTATACTGATGCCTCTCTGCTGCTTGAATTAATAATTCAAAAGCAAAATTCTTATTTAATCTCAAAGAAAAGCATTCAACGTGGTTTCACAGTGTAAAGAAATACATTTTATTAGATTAAAAAAGCAGCTGGTGCAAAGGGCCTAATTTAGAATCCTTTGGAATTGGTGGTTTGCTTCTTCCAGCAAATGATGTTATTCAGCAGCCTGCATCATCTGTCCATTCCTTCCACTGCTGGAGGCCATAGCTTTTGCCAGTGGGCATGGCAGCTATGGGGAGGGCATTGCAGCAGGTCTGCTTCCTTCAGAGAAACTGATCATTTTCTTGTGCAAGGAAGGGTCTTGAACAGCTTAATCTTTCATGAATAGCCTCAATGTGTGTGTTTATACATGTTCATGTGAATGTCAGAATTAGGGTGGGCTTCACTTTCACTCATTATGCAGGCTAAGAGGGTTTTAAATACCTTCTGTTTGATGTTTCTTCTCTGACACAGTGATGCAACCTTTTGTGCTCTTAGTGGATTAGGCTTCAGCAAGAAACTTGCTTCTGAGACTTGGGGCTACTTAAAGTAACCAAAATATCTGCAAACATACTGGTCATGCAGATGAGTTTAAGTAACAAGTATAGGACGAGGTGGTGTAGTGACTGGTCTTTGAAGTCTATATGCTTCTGGCTTCACCTGAAGAGGACATTCGGCCTAGAGAGTCTCAATCACATTATTAAAGGGTGAAGAAAAGCAAGTGGCCTATGTGGCACTTTACTTCCCCTACCCCTCCAGTCATGTGCTGCTCTCAGCCCTGCCTCCCTGTTCTGTTATTGGTGGATGGTGAATAAAAATTTCACATTGAATATCTCATTCTTTAAAAAACTCAGACTTCTCCTTGGGAAACCTTTTGGTTTATTACTGCCTTGTTTCCTTTTTTTAATCCTGCAATCTGTTTTGGTTTCTTAACAATAGAGTTCCAAGAATGCTGAAGTTTTTAGTACGGCTGTTCATCAAAGACTGCTGTGAGGCATGGAGACACAAGCATCACCAGGCTGATGCTCTCACCAGCTGTTACAGAGAACAGAGTGGTAGCTCTGTTGACTTATACTACTAGTCCAGAACTTCCTAATGGAAATTAGTGGAGCCTGATTTTGTGTGTGTGTGTTTGTGTGTGTGTGTCTAAGTCATCTCAAGTAATGGAATAATGGCTTACTGTGGAAGGATCCTAGGATCCATCACCTGAAGTCCATAAAGGATTTTTTATTTTTTATTTTTTTTTTGGTAGATATCATACCTCGGTTACTTGATGCTATTTAATTATATCATTTTGGTGCGGATGGAACGGTGGCCATCGATCCAGGAATGGATTGTCATCTCCTACATTGTGACATTGGCTTTAGAGAAAGTAAGAGAGGTAAAGTCTGTTTATACCAACATCTCATAATCTTTAAAATGAAGCTCACTCTTAAAGGTAATAATAGCACAGACTTGTGTCAGAGTGTTGAGAAGCCATACATGACAGAGAAGATTCTAATAGCCACAGAGTCCCAAAATGGACTGGTCCATCTTGATGGTCTATCCAACGATGGTCCATCACTGGAGAGAGTTTCATTTATAACCCATTTCCATACAATGGAAAATTCTTCTCTGGCAAAAAAGTGAGGCAAAAATGCCCTGAGGTCAGTCATTCTCTTATGTGTGTTTCCAAGGAGGGCAGGGCCATAATCCATGAAGGACATCTCTGTAGAAACTGTCTGTTTATTACTGATGCGGCTCTTGATGAGCACTACAGGCAGAGAGGTGTTTTTGGGATTAGTCAGGAGTAGTCTCAGGCTGACCTCATTACCTCTGTATGAGGAAGACAACATAAAAACTTGTTCTGTGTTCACATGCTGTAGTGTGGTTTGCACTTAGCCTATCCGTCTCTGGTTCACAACTCCCCCATCTCATACTAACTGTATTTAGAGATAAATATGGATGCCAAGTCAGTAAGCCAGTTCTCCTGGTTTAAATGCTATTGATCAAAACCTACAACAAAAAAGGCTTAATAAAGCCAAAATAGAAACAGAGATGGAAAAAGAGTCTAAGAGGAGAGCCATAAAGATAATCAGAGGGCTGGAACTCTGAAGAATGACTGAGATAGTTGAGGTTGTTCAACCTGGAGAACAGAAGGCTCTGGGGAGAGCATACTGAAGTCTTTCAATAAGGGCTTATAATAAGAGAGAGGCTTTTTACCAAGCCCTGTAAGGACAGCACCCGTTTTAAGCTGAAAGAAGAAAGGTTTTTGATTGGACATAAAGAAGAAATTTTTTATTATGAGGGTGATGAGGCCCTGGCACAGGTTGCCCACAGAAGCTGTGGATGCCCCATCCCTGGCAGTGTTCAAGGCCAGGTTGGACAGGGCTTGGAGCAACCTGGTCTAGTGGAAGATATCCCTGCCTATAGCAGGTGGTTGGAACTGGATGAGCTCTGCAGGTTCGTTCCAACACAAACTAGTCTGTGTTTCTGTGAAAAGGAAATTCTACCCGACAGTGACTAAAAATATTGCTGCTTGAGACAAATTTTTCTGGCAGTAGAGGGGGTCTTGGACATCTATTGAATGGGACAAAGATTGGTCTTCTCACATGACCATCACTTCAAAAATGTAACTTAGTGGTTTTTCTAATGATTTCTTTGTTGTTTATTTTTTATTTCAGATTCTGATGTCAGAGCCTGGCAAACTGAGCCAAAAAGTGAAAGTTTGGCTCCAGGAATACTGGAATATTACTGACTTGGTGGCTATTTCAGTATTTATGATAGGAGCAATCCTTCGCCTGCAGAACCAGCCTTATATGGGTTATGGAAGAGTGATTTACTGTGTAGATATCATTTTCTGGTACATTAGAGTACTGGATATCTTTGGTGTGAACAAATACCTGGGACCTTACGTCATGATGATTGGAAAAATGGTTAGTGCCTGAAGTGCTGTAAATTGTGTATTTCAGAACTTCATGGGAAACTAAATTCAGTTCTGATTTTAAAAAGAGGGTTTCCATCTGAGTAGGACTCTGAATAAAAGCTGTGAAAAGGTTGCCATGTGAATTTCACACACATGAGATGCTACTGCTAATACTCCTGCTAATAATGGCTTCATTTGAGAGGAAATCCTTTTTCTGTCTTTTTCGGTGTGTTTGGTGGTGGTTTTTTTTGAATCAGCCTTTGGAAACCTGTTTACTTTGCCTGCCTCCTGTCTCCCAAAGCCATATAGCAATAACACTGGGATCATTCACAAAACCATTGGTTGTGGACAGGAGATGATACAGCAAAGATATCACCTCTTTGCAATCACAGAAGATGACTATACTGAAAGTACAGACTCACACATTTGATGCAAAACAGAGTAGGGATAGCAAAGACTTTAGCATTAAGTCTTTGTAAACATATCTAGTATTCCTTTAAATGAGTGGTTTAACTGCGTTTTTATATATGCTTAATTCATGAGCAGTAGTTAAAGAGTAATACTAAAAAATTATCCAGGGAAATTTGTTTGTTCTCTTCATGCTTTCTTGTTTACTTTAATGCCTGCTGGCAGACCGGCATGCTGGTGCTGCTGTACTACCTGGTGACAATACCTGTATGGTCTCTCCGGGCAGATGATTGACATGCTCTACTTTGTGGTCATCATGCTTGTGGTTCTGATGAGTTTTGGAGTAGCTCGACAAGCTATCCTGCACCCAGATGAAGAGCCTTCTTGGAGATTAGCTCGCAACATCTTCTATATGCCCTACTGGATGATCTATGGAGAGGTGTTCGCAGACCAGATAGACCGTAAGAGTAGAATTCATAGTAAGAGTCTGTTTCCTGTTTCTGAGGCAGATGATCAGATCCAAATTAATGGTTGGTTTTAATTTGGAAGCAGTGTTTTGTTGTTGTTTTCTGCTGACAGACTCCATAGACCGAACAATTTTCTGTTCCCCAACTGCATGTCGTCTCTCAGTTTATATTAAAATTCACTTAATACTGAGAGTGATACAGTTGGGAATACTCTGCTGTCCAAGAGTGTTCTGTTTACTTGCAGGGATCAACAGAGATCATTCTGAAACATTCTTTTCAATCAAAGTTTTACTGATCATTCCAACAAAAAAGAAAAGCTAAATAGCTTGACCAGGAGATGAAAATACATGCACCCTATTATCTCCAACCGATGCACAGGCAATGAGCTAATACATTTTTATTCCCATTGATACATCTATCTGTTTTCCAGAAATGTTTCCATTTCATGAATCACTCAGGGTTTTTTTTATAGCTGTAAAAAAAAAAAACAAAACAAAACAAAAAACAAAACAAAAAAGGGAAAGTCTGCCTGATTAGCTTTGGGTGTGGAAGTAACCTTTCTTATCTAAAAGCTGCACAGTTTAAAAAATAACTGTCAGTATTTTAGAGAAGATGGAAACTGTCACATGACTGCTAGTTTTATGTTAATATCTGAAATTCGGACATCCAAACATGCAGCTGGTCTCCTCTAGTGTGTATCCCATAGTCTGCATTTTATTTGAAATAATACAAGCTGTTCCTTCAGCTTTGTGTATGTGTTATTTCAACCACCTGCAAATATTGCTAAGTAGTAGAGTGGAAGGCAGAAGAAACTTAAATCTAAGTTCAAAACCTATAGAAATCCATGAGCATGGAAAACCTTAGTACCAAATGTAATTCAAGTGTACTTTAATTGTTTAGAAAGGAATAAAATGTGTCATTAGTCTGTTTCTGAACAGCGTACACTTGCAAAGATCATATCATCTTTGTTTTCCCTCATGAATGTTTGTCTCATTAATGTAACTTACAATGCAGTAAATTACTCCTGATAAATGAAAGGTCAGACAACTATTGTCTGATACTGCAGTTTGAGTGCCCATGATGAGCCAGGATAAACTCAGCATCTCTCAAGTGGGTTAATTCTCCCATGGCAAGGAACAGACTGTAACAGGGTATCCCTTACCATTGTGGCTGATATGTGCATTTGAT
Organism: Psittacus erithacus; assembly: GCA_009867235.2. Lineage (NCBI taxonomy): Eukaryota > Metazoa > Chordata > Aves > Psittaciformes > Psittacidae > Psittacus > Psittacus erithacus. The sequence goes on from WYDI02006520.1 coordinate 113,203, forward strand.
CCCATTTCACTTCAAACAATGTAGATAGTATGATTTCTTCATAAACCAAAACTCACACGTTGCCAACAATACTGATCTCTTTAGTGTTAGTGCTGTGTCAGATGTCTTTCATGCTTCCAGTTGTTTCTCAGTTATATACTCAGCATCCTTTGAGCTAGAAATCTTTCTTCAGCAGCATGAAAGATTTGGGGGAAAAGTTCAGGCTTTGCAGTAACACAAATTCAGTCTAGCTACACTTGTTCCACTGACCTTCCCGCACTGGAAGCTTTGCTTATGTTTCAGTACCTTAAACATAAGCAAACTTGGAAATGTGTGGTTTTGTTGTTGTTTTCTTCTTGCTTTCATATTGAAATAGAAATGGCTATGCAAGGAGTTCTATTAGTAGAACTAGACTGCATTACAATTATTCTGTATATTTCTTGTATCAAGAAGTCTATGGAATGACTTCTGAAGATCTCTTTGCTTTCAATCAGAAATTTTTACTCTGCTCTTTCTGTGGTTCTATGTAAACACACCACAAAAGCAGCCTTAGAAGTCACTGGGGAATGATTGCATGGGCAGTCTAACCTGACTGTGGCGAGTGCTTACAGGTAGTATTGCCAAGGCCCATGAGCGTAAACAATTTATGGACAAAGTATTACATCAAATTTTCCATTTGAAAGAAGGTAGTTGGACTTTTGTCCATAACTTTATTGAGGATAAGGTGTCACCTAAAGATGAAGATCACAAATCACAGAATTGCTGAGGTTGGAAGGCATCTTTGGATATGATCTAGCCAAACCTCCCTGCTCAAGGCAGGGTCAACTAGAGCAGGTTGCTCAGGGACTGTCCTGTCCAGTGTTTCATATCTTGAAGGATGAAGACTGTGCAGCTGCTCTGGACAACCTGGTGTAAATGGAATTTTCCATATTTCTGTCTTTGCCCACTGCCTCTTCTCCTTTTACTGGATACTACTGAGAATAGTCTGGCTCTGTCCTCTTTACTCCCACACACCCATGAGGTATTTATAACATTGGTAAGATCTCCCTTGAACCTTCTCTTTTTCAGGCTAAATTATCCCTGCACTCTCAGCCTTGACTCAGTTGTCAGATGCTCCAATCAGCTAAATCTTTGTGGCCCTTTACTGGAGTCTATCCAGTATGTCCATTTCTGATTTCTATGGAGAACTATAGAGCCCAGAACTAGACATACAGCTCCATACGTGGTTTCACCAGAGCTGAGCAGAGGTGACTAATTACCTCCCTTAACTTGCTGGTAATGCTTTTGCTAATGCAACCCAGGATGCTTTTAGCTGATTCACTCCGTTTAGATGCCCATGAGCAAGAAGTTTGTGGCACCCGGTACTCAACAGCAACATATTCTTAACACTACAGAAGCCTGGCTGAGTTTCCTTCAGTAGTGTGATTTTTCTTACAGTCACCATTTAGGGGTTGGCAAGCAAGTATTTGTGCTGGTAGTCAAAATGGGCTTTAATGATATTGTTCACTGGAATACCCATATTGTGACTATTAATGGAAACACAGCTATTCAGCAGCTGGCAGATCCAAAGCTAGGGTGGTTCTTAAAAAGGAGAAAATGTTTCCATAATAGCTAAAAGAATAGTTTTGTGTGATAGCTTCAAGATGGTTTGTGTTTGTGGTAGCCGCCAGTTTTGTTTGCTTGCCTAAAATATTGTGTATATTTAAATGATCATCTGCCAGAAGCATTTTGTGATGTATTTTTAGTATGAACTCACTGCCATATGTAACACTTGGGGAAAACAACGTGAAAAGGAAATTGCAGAACACAGTGCATTTTTAACCAAGACATTGTTTCTAAGCATATGTCTCTAATGTTCTGATGCTTGAATTGCTTATCTTTGCTTGGTGGCAAAACTGTATTTGCAATCATCTTTTTTTGTTTGGGATTTTTTCTATATTATCCTATTTTCTTTCTTTCTCTCCCTGCCTCCGCTTCTGTTTCATTCCCTTGGAATGCTTTTCAGTCTATGCCATGGAAATTAATCGTAAGTCTCTGTGCAAAGCCAACCATCTCATTTAGCTGAATATGTTCATTAACCTTCACTAGAAGCTGACATTTTAATTATAGGGCTCATCCAATATTCAGGCATGAATCTTGTTTTTCTACTGTAATAGTTTCACTTGAAAAGAAGCAAAGGAAAAAGATTTTAATCCAGATTGCAAGTCTGTGGTTGCTATGTCTTGTTTCTAGTTCATTGACAGATCTCTTAAATTATGACGTACAAGTGTCATAGTATAATTAATTCCCTTTGATTACCTAGATACAGTGTTAGTGTTCTTTGGCAGTACTTCCATTGATTCACTTGCCTTTCCTGTTATGCTTAGGCTAAACAGGAAAAATGTAAGTTTGATGTTTGACAAACAAGTAAAATCTATTTTATTAATCATAGTCTGTAATGAACTCATTGGCAGGCTTAGTATTTCCTAAGATTTCTGCTAAAGAACATGTGGTTGATATATGCTTCACCTGCTAAGTGGTTTGAAAAGTTGGCCTTGTATTTGAAATTAGACATGCTGGCACTGCACTTAGAACAAGCTGGTTGCATTCACCCAGCTCAAGGACAGCCCTCACCCCAAGACCAACTTTATCCTCAGTATTACTTCAGGCAATTGTTTTCTCTCAGTTTGATCAATAGCCTCAATTTTTGTATCATTCTCACCAGTCTGTTTTGCTGTCACTGCATCATTTTCATTTTATATTTTTATCTCTTTGGTTTAAAATTTCATCTAAAATTTAGAATTACTGTGAAAAATAAGGGAAATGAAAATTGTCCCTGAAGTGGCAGCAGAGCCACGCATGGGTGGCTTCATAGCCCTGCACAAGACAAATGCCAATGCGGAGTCCATTGAGGGAGTCCAGGCAGGGACAAAAGGAGACAGGGCCCAGCACAAGAAGGGTCCATCCAGAGGACAAGCACAGGTCCCAGGACCACTCAGTAGGCAAGGCTGAGAGCTGCACACTGACAGCACTCAGGCAGGGACAGGTATGTGTAGGGCTGTCCTGTAGACCCCAGGTGAAGCTGGGCAGGACTGTGAAGGCCTTGTTAGTACACTCAGGGCCCCAGTGAAAGTTTAATTTATGCTCAGCAATCTGGGATCATTAAGTGTATCTCTTTATATCTTTGGCAAGGTAGGCACACAAGTTTGGTTGAGAATTCTTTTTTAATTCTGCTATTAATAGATACATATGCACATTAAGATCTTGTCCTAGACTATTACTGTGAGAAAAAGAAAATCTATCTGAATTTGAGGAGAGAGCCACACTGTACAGTGAACTTGGAGCTGCGCCTCTGTTCACCTTTGTGGGAAATTATTTTTGTATGCTGTAGTTAGAAGCAGAATTTGAAGTAGATATTACACATACTTGCTACTGGAAATAAACTAACAAAATTTGTTTACCTTGGCAAATTTAATGCTTGTGTCATCATTAAATAAATTTGAATGTTGTGTGTAAGTATCAGACAACTTGTGAAAAATAACCTTTCCTGTTTTTAATTCAGCTCCATGTGGGGACAACCTTTATGACGATGATGGTAAACGCCTTCCTCCATGTATACCGGGGGCCTGGCTCACTCCTGCTATTATGGCCTGTTACCTTTTGGTAGCAAATATCCTGTTGGTAAACCTGCTGATTGCTGTCTTCAAGTATGTAAATAATCATGCATTATCTTTACTTTCTTAATGTGAGACAGAGTTTCTGTGACAGCCTGTTAACTGGTTTTGCAAGGCTTTGCATTTGCACTCAGAATCTAATGACTCTATGAACATGACTGGCAAATACTTGGCATGGTGTATATACTGGGAAAGAGTGGAGGAAAGGTTGCTTTGAATTTGCCAGCAATTGCAGTAACGCATGTGAGAGAATCTGGGTACTTCCAATTACTATTTAGTGGCTAGTGACAGGCCTCAAGATTGCTCTGCAAAGGTCAGAAACAGAATCCATGAAACCTACATACATAGAGAAGCCCATGTAGGCACTAGCAAACGTGATTCAGTGATAGGATGAAATCTGAACGTCAAAAGCAGGAGGCATTTCAACTATCACTTCATCATCTGGAATAAAAAAAAAAAAGAAAAAGACTTGAAATACCTACCTGTAAGACTTTCTGAACAGTCCATCTGAGAAAAGCAGGTGATCCATCTTTGATGCCCACAAATATGTAGTATTGGAGGGCTTTTTGGCATAGGTAGCTGGTGTCACAACCACAAAAATAGTTAATTTTGTGCCCAGAAATCTACAGTTCACAAAACCTGTCTTTCATTTGATGTATGTAGCTTTAAAGACCATGAAATTTCAAGTGCTTAAATGCCAGTCACATTGCTAGGGAGAAGGGGAGGAATCTTACAATGGTAGCTATTATTGGCTGCTGGACCAAGAAATCTGCAGTTTGGGAAGTAGGTCATGCTGTTAACTCCTGCCATCCCACCATGGCTGCAAGGGGATGAGACCTAGCTGGGGAATTCCTGCTAAGCATAAGACACAGAATGAAGGCAGATTGCCATTTAGTATTAGTAAATATAATCTCATGTATGCTTAGCCAAAAGAAACTAAAAACTATGTGTACTCAAGAATTCTCTGGTTTCAAAGAGACACTTCAGCTGGCTTTGTGAATGTAGATACTCTAGGGCACAGAAAGTTAGAAAAGAAGTGGACAGAAAGTGTAAAAAAGGAAGTGTCAGTATCACCAGAATTATCAGAGCAGTGGAGTGAGCTGTCTGAGCATACTTTAAAATAGTTTGAAAAGTTTTGTCTAAGTCTGCTTTCTCTTAGTTTTCCATAACCGTGACTGTTGTTATCTCTGAATTGAATACTGTCACTTATACTTCTTCATATCCACTGAATTACAAAGTAAACCAGCTTTACCACACCTTATTTTGGTGTAGAAATGATGAAGCCATGGCTTCCAAGAACAAATTCCTTCACAAGAATATGCACCATGTTTTCAAGTCAGAGGCGTGAGTGATTAAAGTTTGAAATTAAGACATTTTGTGAAAACTTGAAACTTTCTATGTAGGTCAAGCTGATTGGCATTTTAAAGGCAAACTATGTGAAGCTTCTGGGTTTAGTGTACAAAATACTTTTCACAGATTTATTACTTTGTAATATCAAAGGCTGGTATATGTAAAAATAAATAGTTTATAACCAAACCCAAAAATAACAATTATGTGATTGATAAATCGTGCAAGTTTCTTTTTACTAACACCTAAAGGACTTTGTACAGTAGAAGCAAATAGTATAAGAGGTGGACTGTTCTGGGTGGTGCGTGAGGGAAGCAGAGCACTTAGGAGTAATGAAATCATGACTTCTAGCTAATAATGACTTCAGCAAGTTCAGCAGCATCCACAGAGAGCTGAACCAAAGCAAGTCATGTCCCCTCATGTTGCTGTTTAGCTGCTGCTTTTTTCAACATAATACTTGCTCAGTGCTAGGTAAACTTAGGGGCCTAATAGAACCTTTGTTCCCTTTCAGCAATACCTTCTTTGAGGTCAAATCAATATCTAACCAAGTGTGGAAGTTCCAGCGGTACCAGCTCATCATGACATTCCATGACAGACCTGTCCTTCCACCACCAATGATTATCTTCAGCCATATCTACATAATCATCAAGCGAATCTGCTGTCGCTGCAGGAAGGGTGAAGGAGACCAGGATGAGCGTGACAGGGGACTGAGTATGCACGAAATCACTATGTTGAGCAATTTCCATTGTATTAGCAGAAAGCAGCAGCTTTTCCAATGCTGAATGGCCAAGAGTATTTGCAGAAGACAGTATGGGACAAAATTTGTATCACATTCACATCTCTTGAGCTCTGTGGGCTCTTGAGAATACACAGTGCTGAGCTGCTCATCTGTAGTGTCAGCTCTGTGAGCTCTTGAGAATACACAGTGCTGTGCTGCTCATCTGTAGTGTCAGCTCTGTGATCGCGAGCAATTTGTGTCTAAGAGTATCCCCGCTTCCATTTCTCCATGTTAGAAATTTATCTGCAATCTCACAGGGGAACAGCAAGGATGTCTTCTAACATACTCTCTAATTGTTGATTATTATGTTCATTATATGCCTTGCTAAAATAACCAGATGCTCACAATTATCCCTGTATTTGTACATTTCACAGGAAACATTGCTGCACAATATGATTCTGAGTTAAAAAAGGGAAAAAAGTAAATGTAACACTCCAAATACAGACACAAATGCCAAGAAGGATGAAATGTTCCTAAGAGCATACATTTCCCTTTGGTTTTCCTTACATGATTATAATTTTTGAAGCTCTTATCCAAAGAATGTCTGGGAAAGAATCTGTTATATTATCTGCTGCCTGTAACTGTCATCATTTTATTAACAATATTTGAATGAAGGAACAGTCAAACTGGCAGAGATTGCCCTAGTCTTTATAAAGTAAAATCTAGTCAGGTTGTTCAGCGTGTAGCACAGCTGTTAGAAAGTGCAAAGGCCATTGAGAAAATACATGTCATAAAAGCAGTGATGGTCATAATGCATTATGTTGTCTTCATGACTGTGGCCTTCTTTGGCTAAGTGCTCATTCACTATTTACAAAATCAGCTGTTCCTTTAGTGCAGGAATAGAATCTGCAGTATCTGTATGTCCAAGATTATCTAAACTGGATTTAAATTGACTACCAGAAGTTCAGAAAAAGAAAACTCATATTTTGTTCTTCCGTTTTGCACAGAGTTATTTCTGAATGATGAAGAGCTAAAAAAGCTGTATGAGTTTGAAGAGCAATGTGTAGAAGAATACTTCCAGGAAAAGGAGGATGAGCAGCAGTCATCTAATGATGAACGCATTAGAGTTACTTCTGAAAGGTACCAATTACAAGAAAAAACCCACACCACTTAACTGTAACAGTAGTGGGTTTTTTGTCTTCATTATAACCAAAATTGAGGTAAAGTACAAAAGATTTAGATCTTGAAGAAACCCACCACCAGTTCAGAAGCTGATCTGAATCCTAAGTAAATACTTGTGAAGGTACAACTTTCACAAGAGCAAGCTTTGTGTGGCTCCTGCTGGTATGACACTAAGTCACTAAGGCTGATGGTCTGGGTAGCTTTGGTATAAGAATATTTTTATTCCTGGTAAATTTTTGAACTCTCACCCATCTGCCTACTGCATTTATGCTTTTTATCTGAGCAAATTATGACTTGCTGAGCTTCCAGCAGCTTATCCAACCATGAGAAACATGTTAAGGCTTAATGACAAAAGCACTGAGGATTCTTCCCCTGGACCTATGGTTTACATTAGGGTCCAGCACTCACAACTGCGGAATGTACTCTCTGACACAGATTCCCTTGAAAACTTTGAGCAAAGTATTTAGCTTTTCAGTCTGAACTTTCCCATTTAAAAGGCAGAATATTCACATGTAAATCATTAAGCTGTTCTGAGGACTAGCTAATGTTTGCCTATTGTTGTGTATGCACACAGTGATAATGGCAGTAGCAGTTTTTTACCAGGTCACATGGCAGGACTGTTCCCAAATCTCTGCCTATTCTGTTAGTAGTTGTCAGTAAAAAGATAGGGTCTTTAGTCACTTCTTTGAAATAATGGAAAATTCTTTCTGTGATGAAAATGATACATAGTTTAACTACTTTCACCCTCATTTACCTTGTGGTATTCTGATGATGAACTACTCCGTATCAATTTCTCTGCCTTCCTTCAATATTTCTTATGAAGAATATTCTTATTCTTATTCTTATGAAGAATATTCTTATTTCTACCTACCTTCCTTTCAATATTTCTTATGAAGTAGCTCTGTGACCCATATAATTCTTTAATAGATAAACATTTTTCTCTTGAAGGGAGGCCCTGATCTTTTTGCCTAATTATATGTGAAATTTGAGAATAGAGAAGTAAATGAAATATGCTACGTGTATTTGAGTAGTTTCTATTGCACTATTTATCCATGGCAATTTGTCAAAATCCTAGGTATTGTGGCGGAGAATAAAGCAGGGCTGGTAAGCCTCACTGATTCACTATGGCCTATGGGCACAAAGTAGATTTGCTTATTTCTCACAGCTTCTTTCTCCAGACACTTTGTCACCTTTGTGTGTGAGAGAGAAAGAATTTTAATTTCATTTCCACAATGGCAGGGGGGTTGGAACTTGATGATCTTAAGGTCCTTTCCAACCCTAATTATTCTATGATTCTATGATATTAATGTATGATCTCTAAGTCACATTCTAATGCATTACTTTTATATGCATTCTTCTGGTACCATCACTTTCATTGTGATATAAATGATAAAAGAAAATGGGAAAAAGTACTATTTAAATTGAACTAGACAGTAGTTCCACTCCCTCCTGCTGATATATAATTGAAAGGTATTTCAAGAGCTAAAGTAATTCCATACACACCAGCATATATTCCCTCTCCCACTGTTACAAAATCTGTTTTACAACATGCCTTGATGCTATTTCAAGTCATCTTGTGAGCATGTCATTAGAAAGTATTTGTCATATCATAAATCAACGCTTCACAGTGAAAGAGGACAACTAAACACGAAGTGGGTGGCAAATCGAAACGTTAGTAGTAGGCTGTCCCTAAGGGCTGCAACTTTAATACTCTTATGGCATGTAAATAAAGGCAAAGTTCAATTAGCCCTCTGACATGGTGTATAAGTAACAATAAAATGTACATGTATGCTACACATAGGAAAAAAGAGTGATACATGATACACAGCACAAAATTCTGCCTTACAAAGAAATCAGTAGCTGGGTACCTGTGAAAGGTTACGTACCAGTCCACAGCTTCTGTTCTGTGCTTCCTCTTTTATATCCAACAGAGTTGAAAATATGTCTATGAGGCTAGAAGAAGTGAATGAAAGAGAACACTTTATGAAAGCTTCTCTTCAAACAGTCGACCTTCGACTCTCTCAGTTGGAAGAACTATCTGGTCGGATGGTGAATGCTCTTGAGAAGCTGGCAGGTATTGACAAATCTGAGCTCACGTATACACGTTCACGGGCTTCGTCCGAGTGTGATGCTGCCTATCTGCTACGGCAAAGCAGTGTTAACAGCTCTGACGGCTACAGCATGTACAGATACCATGTCGGAGGTGATGAGCTAGCGTACGATGAGAGTACCACTCCTATGTCACCAGCTATGGGATTGCGTAAAAAAGCCCATTCTGTTGGTACCAGAGAAGATGGAGCAGACCCAAGGATGCTGGTTCCAGAACACCACACCAGTCTCCATTGTACCTCTAGTGTTAATGCAGTCACTACAGCAGATTACAGTAAATCTACATTAGAAATTGCACAGAATGTTTCCAGACCCCATTCTGGTTCAGGTGGTTCTGGGGATGAAAAGCAGGGGATTGTCAGGAGTGATGGAATGGTTCCTCAAAGCATAAACCAGATGGATGCTGTAACAAACAGACAGTCAGTACCAAGATCAGATTTTCAGAACACTCAGTTAAAACTAGAACGTACCAAGTTAGAAGCAACCATCTCTTATCCCTTGGACAAATCTAAAGCAATGCGCTATTTTCCTCCTGAAACATTCAGTGCTTGTCAAACCACTATGATGAAGTCAAGAAGCTTTATATTTGCACAAGGTGGGAAGCTGGTTGGAGGAGTTAACAACTGGACCACAGAATACAGTACCATTATGGATCAGGTGTGCCCTCCTACAATTGAACAGTGGGCCACAGAGTGGAAATATGAAGTTGAGCAGCAGCTTTCTCAGGAGCCTCCTCCAGAATACCCTGGGTTTATCTCTGAAGCAGAAATGCAAGCAGAGCAGAAACAGTTACAGATGGACACAGATGATGATGGTAATGTTGGTGAGGCAGATATGAGTGCCTCTTGCACCTCTATGCCTGCCACTTACAAGGGTGAGAAAGATAATTTACTATCAATAAAGCCAGAAAGGACTTCTGGGTTCCCCTCAGTACGGTCAAAGAGTTTGCACAGCCATTCTCGGAAACCCAAGTCTGTAAAGGACAAATTAAATAGACCAGGACATGCCAGCAGCGTAACTAATCTGGTGGTAGCATTTGGCAGTGCAACAGAAGAACAGAAAGCTAGGCAAGAAAATGCATCCACAGAAACTGAATGTTAAAATGGCTTATGCCCCCGGATTCACCGACAGTCAACAAAGCAGCATGACTAATTGAACAAATTACAGATTTTAAAATTTTTTTCTAAAGAAGAATTTTGTACGTATTTGTTTCTTTTAATTTTAAAACTGAAGTATATGCTCTGTTCTTAAATAAATGCTTGGTGGGTCAGGGGAAAGGGAGATGTTCTCTCAGGAGCAGAGAAAGAGTAGGCATAGACCACAGATGCCAACAGTATAGATCGATCTTTGTTTCATTTCAGCCTCCCTCATAAGCTCATTTACTGAAAAGCTCTTTACAAAAGCTCTTGGAAGAAGGACAATATTATTACGTAATAATTTAGAAAATGTTTTTTTCTTCTTTTTTATCAGAAGACTTCTTAAACTGAACAAATTTTTAACCAGTCTCAGCTTTTCTCCTCCTTTATGCAGCTGGTTTCTTTGTAGCCATTGTGTTTTTCAGACCAAAACAAAATTGTTGGAGGCAAGATAAAATTATGCAGTCCCCTCTTTCAATAATGATTTAATGCATGCTTCTTAGCTCCTTTTTGAGAAAGGCACAACATAGCAGTTTTTATTCACTAAACAAGCAAACCTGTGTTTGGAGAAACCTGACCTGGAAAGCTATGCGCAGATATATTCTTGACCTGTCCCTAAACTTTAGTGGTATCTTCTTGCTTTCAGGATCACATCTGTCCCCAGCCCAAAGCATGATGACAGCCTTAAACTGTTGAAAAACAGTGATCATTGTTTCAAGGTGTTTAAGGAGATTTTAAGTATATGATTTTAATAATATGAATCCAAGATCTGCATTAATGTTTTGTATAAATGGGATTACAACAGAAGTCCGTGTAGGGTAAGAATCTGGCTTTTTTAGATGACTGCAAGGGAAAACGTACCAAACCAGGAAAGGTGTTCTGATGAGGAGAGATCAAAATGCAGTCAGTCTATGTGTTTGAAGCAAATCTACTGTGACAAATTCATCTTTCATTTTGCAGTTCCACTATGATGACACATAAGGAACAAGCAACAGTTTCTAGCAGTCAGTCTAAATAAAAAATGAATTTTCCAGAAGAGAATAGAAATTCTATACATTTTCTTGAGTAAATTTCACCAACAAATGTCAAAGGGAAAAAAAAAGGCTCTGCAGTAAAGGTGTTTTCTGTCCCTCAATGACTAAGCCTAGAAATCCACATCTATAGTTAGCTTCCCAGCACACTTGTCTCAACAGTGGCTTTCTAAGTACTAGGTTTTGATAGTTTTCTTCATAATAAAGTGATGTTATTTGCCTCATTCTTCTCTGTTTACCTTTTAGCAATTCTGTTTTCCCAAACATTCAGCACCTCTCTGTGCCAGGGGATGCATACCATTGAACAGACAAGAAAGAAAATTAGTTAAAGGCATGTTACTTGTGCACAGAATACTGGTCAGAAGTTTATGCTTAAGTCATTAACTGTCAGGACTTACAAGATTTTGAAAAGACAGGATTTCTTTTTTCCCCGTCATCAGCTCCACAGCATGTAGGTCTCAGCATCTCCCTTGATAATGCTGATTACAGCATTTTGAAATGCAGAGATTGACGGAAGACACCACAAATGCATTGATGGCATCAGCTTTTTGTTATTTGTATTATATTTTCACACTCTGTCCATACTGATACCTTCAAGTACTGTTACCATACTGCATGATCACAGTAACTGCATAGACATTTCTGAAAGTTCCGTTGTTGTGAACCATGGATTTTTGCTAGCTTGGTCTTAATTAGCAGGTTTCTTGGTTTCACTGTTGTCGGAACAGTGCTGACATTGTTCTTTTCACGTGGGCCTCTCTTTTATTCAACTTTAGGGAACTTGGCATTTTGTAAAAACAGAAAGACATTTGAAATTGTTTCACTTCCATGTTTACTTCTGTGTTACCATTCTATGCAACTACATAGCCATTTTGTATGTGTGGTTAAAATAGCCTCCAGTTTGCCAATGCCTTTTTATCGTTTGCCTGCACACTCACCAGAAACTGATTCATTAACAAATACAAAGGGATGCAGCTTTTCAGCACTTTGCTAAACAAGCAATATACATTGTGGAATGAAATACAGTGTGTTGCATACCTCTTGTCACATTGTCTTTATAAATCATGTGTTAAACTATGCTCTGTTTGACCAGTTATTTTTTAGCATTTACATTACAGATTTATCAGATAGCATGTAGATTTCAAGCAAAAACAGTTTACCTTTGTATTTATTTCCTTTGTGTAAAAATACTTATAAACACGAGAAATATGTGAAATGCATTCAGTACAAATTTTCCATTATAGCAATATCAACACACTTATCTGTTTCATCTTAAGCAGTGCATGGGCTGAATATTTTCTAAGCAAAGTTTCTTTTTTAACATTTGCCAGTAATTTCCATGAAGTTCATTATACAGTGGTGATGTCATAGGGCATGGATGTTTTCTGTGCTCTTGCATAGCATGAACTGAAATGACAACCTCTCTGCCATTAAATGTGAAGTAACTACACTGACTTTGGCAGTTATTTTAGACATACAGCCATTTTAATAATATTTAAATGTGGATCCGTATGTGCACAGAAGACAGATTTGGAGTACATTAGACAGAATACGGATCAACACATTTGCATGTCTGCTTACATGCTTTCTTGAATACTGACTGAAAGGATGCAAGCGTAGAATTTGCATTTCTGAAGAGGCATGTTTAATAGTGCCTTTCAGGAAGATGCACCCCTCCTACTGCTTACTATGTGGTGACTCCACAGCAGTGTCACTGGGAATTCCACTTACCATTATTTATTATGTGCTTGACCTGTACTGAACCAGGTCAAGCCTACAGAGTCTGTACTCTAAGGCTGTGTCTGCACAGAGGCATTGCACTGGGGTAATTCAAGTTTGCTCACCTTACAGTGTCTTTTGCAATACAGCTATTTTCCTCTCCTTCAAGGCAAATGTTTTAAACATGGCACCTAATTTTAGTATTCAGTAGGCAGGTTTTTAACTATACCAGCTGATTGCATGAGTTACGCTTTTTTATGTTGCATTATTCTGGGACTAGCCTGACATTGCTTTTACAAGCCTTTGCTATTGCATATTCACTCTTTCCATTTTAGACATTGGCTTTTGATACTTGAGAGCCAAGAAAGTCCATTTTCCATATTATTAATGAATTAAAGTACCCATTGAAACCTTCCAAGTATGGTTTCTCCATACTGCTTCTTTGGATGCTTTCTGAGGTTCTGGGCTTGACTATCATCTTTGGCAAAATGTGTATCTGTCTGTCTAAATAAAAAATTAAAATAACACAAATATCTGAAAGGCCTGACAGAAAACAGGAACATGGGCAGGGTGCATGACCAAGGATTATTTCATTAAAACTGCAATATCCACAAGACTGTGCCATTAGGGGAGTCGTGGGTAGTGAACCCGCTGACACAAAGCCAGTTTGCAGCTGAGCAATTGCCATGGAGGAGGTGAGTTTTCACAGCGTCAGCAGCACATGGACACACTGCTGGCATCCCTTCTAGTACCACTGTCCTTTCTAGTCACTTCTAGTTGAACTAGTATTACACTCAAAAGCTTGTTATAAGCAAAAAGGAGACACACCTTGTATGTAAAAGTCAGGAATTTATTGTTAGTGTAACAGATTTTAACAGCCTAATATATGAATTATTATTAGTCTAGATCTAATTACAAGAGAGGAGAGACAAGAAGAGAGGACACTACAGCTACACTACTACAGGAAAAAAACCAGAACCCAACAAGGTAAAATTGATCTATGCACACTTCCTACTATTTGCCCCCTTTTTTTTAATGTTAGGCTCACATTTGCACTGATGCTCCGGGTCTAATGGTCAATGGCTGCAATGGGGTAGTGAGGAAATTCTGCCAGCCATCAACATCCCAGAACCTTCACTAGGATGACCATGATGTTGTTGGTTTCTTTTTCCTTATTTTTTGTTTTCTTGGGGGCATTTTTATGTTTGCTGCCAATTTTCCATCTTGTTTTTCTGTATGGGCCTTCAAATCCTACAATTACACCTGAATTTCCTAGTCATTAGAAAAATTGCTTTCACAGCTAAACAAAGGGACAGCTCAAGGCAGGTTAAGGCAAGTTCAAACAAAGCAATCCTGACAAGCCTCAGCCCTGAGGCCTCACAAAATCAGCATAAAGCCTGTGGCCTGTTACTACTCTATTCTAGGCTACCTGACTACATTACCCATACAGGTGTTTTCCTCTCACTACAGCCACATGCTTTGCTGTGTCACCTCAACTGAGTATGTTAGCCAAATTGTGGATTTTGATCTCCCATTAGGATCCAGCATCAGACAGAAAGTCAAAACAGATGTAAGGACCTGGCTGATAATGGCCATTTAATGCCCATTTCAGCTGGTCCCAGGGTACATGGGGCTTAGGTAGTTAAAAACCAGTACACAGCAGGCTGACAAAGCACAAGCCTTGGGAAGAGTGAGACAAGAACTACAGATGTCCTTAAAACCAGAGTCTTAGTTTGCTTTTTTCAACTTTTAGTCTTATCTGCAGAAACAGAATGTGATATGGCAAAGTGGTGCCTTACGGTTGATGCCCTGTATCATTACAATGGATGTAAGGTATGTCTTGATAATGGGCTTCAAATTATTCTTTGCAGCTGTTCAGCCAAAATATTAAGTGCCTGTGTCCACCTTCCACTTGATGTTAATGGAAAAGGAGTTGTCTAGTTTCATCTGCCTGCTCTTCTTTTGTCTCTTCAACATTCAAATTCCCGTAAAACCAGAGTGTTTCATCTTGTAGATGTAAGCATATCCCTTTTCTTGCACAAATTGGACTGCTGTGCTTAGCAGGCTATTATCTGAGCAGGCCAACAGCCCTCAAAACGGCCATGGGAAAGTACTGGATTCTCATTTAAGAACACTGGTAGTCTGATAGTCATTGTCACAATACCTATGTAAAATACCCCAAGCTGAGGTGGAACATTGTACCAATTAATAGCTCCAAATAACTCTAAGGAAGTAATACCTACCTATTGATTAACAAAAAAAGTATCCTTAGGTAACATCATTAAATTCCCACATGGCAAATACTATCTCCACTCCTTGAAACAGAGGCTTTTTCTGACATACCTCAAAAAACTAAAACCTTTGCATAGCTTTTTGTAACTTTTTCATGTCTTTGGCCAAGACAATCGAAGTTGCTGTTTTATGTAAATAATCACATTTTAAATATTTCTGCTGCATTTTCATCAAGGACACTCAGGAAAGACATTTTTCTTTCCAACTGCTTAATAAATGTAAGGCATAATGTTTCTCTTCTGTAAGAGGTAAGCTGGCTTCCTCAGAAGTCCCCAGCAGAAGTCCCACACTTTTAAGTGCAGTCTGAGGCAACTTGGGTGTGCAAAGTATTGACTGCACAAGTAGAGAGGTGTCCAGGTAAAGCTAAATGAACTGCAACGCTTTTAGTGAGAAACACAACAGACTTTTGTGGGTGAATCCCTGATTTGCAGACTTGCCACATACTTGCTGTACTCTGGGCACACAGCTGTGAAATCAGACATAACTGACTTTGTGTCTTGGAGTTCAAACCATTAATTGAACTATTTTTCAGAAAGCTATGAAAACACAGTTACCATAGAAATACAGGGCTGGAAGAGATCATCTACACTGAGGCACTTTCAGCTATGTTGATAGCATCAGTGACAGATGGTGGTCTAACCTGTTCTTGAACATGCCTAATGAAAGCCATTCTCTTATTTGCTGAGAGATCAAAAGGGATCATTATGAAAATGTGTTCTGATTTAACTCCAGCTCTCATGCATTGCACAAGTCAGAGTCCTTCCCCAGCCACAGAGCTGTCTTGTGAAGTTGTACCAGAACTTTTAGAAAGATACCTGATCTGACGGGCAGTCAATACAGCAGGTTATGCACCATAGCCGTAGCTCAGCAGATCATTATCTCCACTGTTACAATCTGCACTGTGTATAAAAAGAGTCCCCAGCATGAGTGGGGAGCTGACAGCACCAGGAAAGCAGGCCAAGCAGGTTCTGGAGGGCCAGGCAGTGGACAATGTAAGGATCCTGGTCAGTCTAGCACACAGGAGGTATCACTGAATAACTTCTTGTCAAGGCAAGGAAAAAACTGCATTGAGTAAAAAGTTGTATTTTTTAAATTAATGAGAATCAAAACAGACATCTGCAGTCTTTCCAGTTCAGCTGCCTTTGTTGCACAGCTAGCTTCCCACTGTTCTTTCAGGACTGTTTTCATAGAACAAAGGCATTCTCAGAAACCTCTGCTTTAGCAGAACTGTTTGAAAACAGTGCACAAGTGAGGCAAGCCGGGGTGGCTGGAGATGGACAGGCAGTTGGGTGTACTGCCAAAAAGGAGCCAGTGGATCCAGGGGATTTCCCTGCCTATCCTGCTGGCCCTAGCACTCCCTACCCCTGGCCTCCTCTCCTGCCTGCCCTCTTCCCTTGTCTACCATGCCCTGCCTGCCTACCCTGCCCTACTTGCCCGCCCTGCTCTGCCTGTCTGTGCTGCTTGCTTGTATCCCACTGCAGATTGTGACAAAATTCATTTGCTCCTCCAGAATACTTGCGTCAATTCTGCTTTCTCCTCCCACTGGCACAAAACTCTTCCAGTAGCAATCTGTGGCCAGTTCCTTGTGATCTTATATTCACTGAGAGCTTAGTTTTGATTGTGCTTGTTCCTTTTCAGAAAAGCACTGCAATTTATATGTGTCAGTGCAGCCCTTACTGGCAATTTGTGCTATCCTGTGCTCATTCCCTTAAGAGTGAGATTGCATTTGCAGCCTCCCCTCAGAAGGCTCTGTGCTGATGCAGAAACACTCCTGTATTCTGATGTAGTACAAATAATTGTCAGTTTTAATATCACACGCAAATTTGTTACACACAGTTTCAAACCTAGCTGATCTGGGCAGTTTCTGCCTTCTTTGCCCCCTCGCTGTCTCTTTCCCCTTTTCTGATTTTAATTTCCTTTCAACAATGTCCTGAATATGAACAAAAAAATTTAATGATGAGGGCAAGTCCTGCAGTATTTCTTACTTCTCAAACATTCATGGGATTTAGCTTGTAAAAGTGCTAAGTCACCAGCAGGAGAGGAGCTGTGGCTTGCTCTCACAGCGCTGCTGGACACAGCATTACACCATCAGCAGCTTCTGCAGCACAGTGCACTCTAAAATGGGCATGGGCTGAGCCTGAGACAATGCCAGGCTGAATAATGCCACTTAGACAATGTTGTCTGCAGCATAAAATAAAAACCTCGTATGTGGAAATACAGGATAAAGGGATGGGAACTGTCAGCCAATACCAAGTAAGACTGGACCCTTGTGCAAGGAGGTGCACTTGCTTTAAACAAACTACACAGTGGGATTGTTATCTTCTCCACCTCTAAGTCCAAGAGTAGTGCACTGTTATGAAAGTGCTTGCTCATGTTCTTCCCTGGGCTGTAGAATAGCTTTAAACATATGCACTCTTACTTAAACCTAGGCAGGTGCAGGCTGTTGTTTCACTCCTCACTATTCAAACCTCCCTCCCTGCTGGCATGAATGGAGCATCTCATCTAAGTTGGGGAATCCAAATTGTGCCCTGAAGTCTGTTCTTTCATTGAACATTCACCCTCTAACTTCATGGGAAAATCCCAGGGGCCATAGTGCAATGTAATGGGCTTCCTATTAATGATAGTAAGCGAAGATCCTGACCCTGCAGATGATGCTGGGTGCTGTGTGTGTCATTTTCTGCCTAAAAACGTGTCATTTTTCTGGATTTTTCTAGTTCTTTATGTCATGGTGATATTATAACACCACTGTGCTGTAGAAGGCCTTTACTGATGTTATCTTGCATGTGAGCTGTTATGGAAAAATGACAGTATGCTGACCAAAACTGTGCTTTTTAATAAGGTGGGGCTTCAGTGCCCAAACACTAGCTGTTAGTTTGGCAGGTCCTGGCCTTCAACTCTTGCCCCTAAACCATGGGCCTTGCAGTGAACTGTGCTTGGCTCATAGCTGGGACCATCACTGTGGTGCACCAGCCATCACAGAAACCAGCAGCCTTTCTTACTATACTTGACCACCAGACTAGGCTTCAAACTCTGGAGAGGCCTGGCTGGTTTTACCCATTTCCTTTGTGTTGCAGCCACCAGCGGGAGAACCAGACTCTCCCCTTTTGTCGGTGTCGTAGTTTAAGCCCAGTCAGCCACACAGTCGCTCTCTCACTCCCTCCCCTTCTTCCCCTCCACTCCCGGAGGGATGGGGAGGAGAATCAAAAGAATGTAACTCCCATGGGTCCACAAACCACTGCTGCTACCACCAATGACAATAATGATAAGGGAAATAACAAGGGAAGAGAATACAACCGCTCAACACCTGCCGACAGATACCCAGCCCGACTAAGCAGTGATCTAGCCCTTCCGGGTAACTGTCCCCAGTTTATATAGTGGGCATGACGTGCTGTGGTATGGAATACCTC
>WYDI02006525.1:0-14796 GCA_009867235.2 Psittacus erithacus
AGTCCAGAGGAGGGCCACGAGGATGATCAGGGGACTGGAGCACCTCCTGTATGAAGACAGGCTGAGAAAGTTGGGGCCGTTCAGCCTGGAGAAGAGAAGGCTGTGTGGAGACCTCATAGCAGCCTTCCGGTATCTGAAGGGGGGCTATAGGGATGCTAGAGAGGGACTTTTCATTAGGGACTGGAGTGATAGGACAAGGGGTAACGGGTTGAAACTGAAATAGGGGAAGTTCAGGTTAGACATAAGAAAGAACTTTACTGTGAGGTTGGTGAGGCACTGGAATGGGTTGCCCAAGGAAGTTGTGAACGCTCCATCCCTGGCAGTGTTCAAGGCCAGGTTGGACAGAGCCTTGGGTAACATGATTTAGTGTGAGGTGTCCCTGCCCATGGCAGGGGGATTGGAACTAGATGATCTTAAGGTCCTTTCCAACGCTAACTATTCTACAATTCTATGAAAATCCCCTGAGCCTTCTCTTCTCCATCCTGAACAGTTCCAGCTTTCAGCCTCTCCTCATAGGAGAGATGCCTGAGTCCCCTAATCATCTCTGTTGCCCTTCTTTGAGCCAACACATGCATGTCTTTTTTATACTGAGGAGCTCAGACCTGGACCAAATACTTCAGATGTGGCTTCACCAGTGCTGAGTAGAAAGGAAGAATCACTTCCCTTGATTTGCTGGCAACATGCCTAATGCATCCCAGGATATTACTTGTCATCTTTGCCACAAGAGGACATCACTAGCTTATGTTCAATTTTGTGTCCACAAGGATCCCCTGGTCCTCCTCTGCAAAGCTGCTTTCCAGCCAGTTGATTTCCGGTATGCACTGGTGCCTGAGGTTGTTCCTCTCCAGCTGCAGGACTTCACACTTCCCCTTGTTGAAACTGCTGGGATTCCACACGTTTCTGCAGCCTGTTGCTGTCCTTCTGGATAGGCCAGTGTATCAAACACTTCTCCCAGTTTTGTATCCTCAAAAACTGGGATAAAACTTGCTGAGTATGCACTCTATAAAATCATCCAGGTCATTAATGAAGATGTTGAACAGAACTGATGCAGTATTGACCCTGGGGTACACTGCTAGTTAAAGGCTTCTAACTAGACTTGATACTGCTGATCACAGCCCTTTAGGCCGGTTAATCCAATTTTCAACCCATTTCACTGCTCATCCAGCCCATATGACAACAGCTTGTCTATGAGGATGTTATTAAAGACAGTGTCAAGAGCCTTGCTAAAGTCAAGGTGGACAATATTCTGTTCTTTCCTCATTTACCAAGCCAGTCAATTCACCTTATAAGGCTATCAAGTTGGTCAAGCATGACTTGCCTTCGTGAATTCATGATGACTACTCTTAATATCTTTGATGTCCTTCATGTGCCTAGAAAGTACTTCCAGGTTCCATCACATTACCAGAGATTGAGGTGAGATCCGGTGCCCTGTTGTACCCTTGTTCCCCCTTTTGCCATTTTTGAAGATAGGAGAGATAACAACAAAGGGATGGGACATAGGATAGATGTTTCCAGGTTTCTGGTATCTGATGAAGTTCACCATAGTGTATTTAGAGACCATTAGCAGTTCAGGAGGTGACAGTGGTATAGTTGAGAGCATCTGGAAAATGAATGCTGCCCTACAAGACCAGGATTGGGGAAATTTTGTACTTCATTTTAAAAAGAAAAAAGATGGCACCAGTCAGTTTAACCTCTGGTCCTAAAAACTACTGGAAAAAAATACTGAAATGGTTGTTGGGCACTTGGAAGGTACAAGTAAGGTAAAATTGTCAAGAACAACTCATGTGGAACCAATCTAATCTTTTCCGACAGGGATGGCTGATAGGAGAGAATCAGTACTTGTCATCTCTCAACTTTTGTGGAGCTATTACACTTGACATCCTCATATGGAAGCTAGAAAACTCAGTTCTGGAAAAAAACTGTAGCAGAGAGAAGTACAAAAATGCATTGTTGTAAGAATAGATACGATTTGTTTGCTCTAAAGATGCCTAATAATTGCCAGCTGAGCTACCTCCTCTACAAAAACACAGAACTACCTCAGAACCTCCCCCCATCGCAGACTTTCTTTTGCTGTTCAAACCAACATCTCAGGCTATTCCTTTCTGTCATTCTCTTGGATGCCTTCTTGATCAAGGTCAAGAAGGCTCGAAAGACTTCCATACATGCTTTGACACTGTGGAAAATGCAACTTAATTGCTTGCAGGTCAGGCTCTTATCCTGGGCATCAGTTCTGATTTCAGCCACATTCCAAATCTTAACGAGTATGATGCCCACAATCTAGTCATTCTGTTAACCTACTTATTTAAAATCTTTGGCCATACACTTGTTGGAATCAGTGCATGTCTTGATTTCTGAATCACCACCTCTCTGACTTTGACAAATATGTGTGTCTTGTCCTCCAAGTATTCATCTAAAATGGTGTTGCAAAGACAATTTCACAGAATCCCAGAATGGTTGAGGTTGGAAGGAACCTCTGAGGGTCGTTTGATCCAATCCCTCTGCTCAAGAAAGGCCATCTATAGCCAGTTGTCCAGGACCACATCCAGACAGCTTTTGAGTATGCCCAAGGAGGAAGTCTGATTTTCTAGTCTGACACTTTGATGTTGGCAGTGTCTGTAGATGTTAATTGGCTATTTTCACTGTGTCGCATAATGAAGAAACTGTCTCTTTCTTCAGGCCCTTCAAGGTCTACCCTCACCTGACATACCTCTCACACACTATCACCTCCTATGGGCATATGGTGCAAGCCTCAAACATCAGCCTTGAACATTTTGAAGAAGAGCATCTTTGTGGAGTGTGTGGGCAGATATCCTTCAGGTTAGGAAAAAAATCCCTGCAGATATGGGCTAAGTCACTGAGACTTGATGTTGAAAAAGAGAAGGAGATAATTAGGCAATGTTGCTGAAAGGCAGAAAAGTGAGTCAGAAAAGAAGGGCTCTATGGAATAAGAGTGAATTTGCTGGAATGTGGCTCTGTGGGGGGCATGAGTGGAAAGGAGAATGGAGTCCCAGCTGAAACCATGCTCTAGAGAGCCTTGTGGTTCATGTGAGCCACTCAATCATTCTTTGCCAGTTTACTTTCTTATCTTACTTTTCTGCCTCAGGATTGAAGTCTGCTTTCCAAATGTAGATGGAAGACTGAAATTCAGGACAACTTTTGGAGCCACGTGTCACACCTTCCCAGTTTGCTATTATCTCCCCCTCCAAATGCTCTGTCCTGCCACTGTTGAAAATATTATTTATAGTGAGCTTGCTTGTATGATGAAACCACTGTCTGTCAGGCACATCAATATCCCCTTCACTGAAAAGCAGATGTGAACTAAATTGCTGGACAGTAGTCTTGAGATTTCAGAGGCATAGTTAAATACATCTTGTCACATGGCCTATTTGAGCCAAGGGTGAGAGTGTGGAAAGGATTATGATTTGTATCTCGCAAGGTAAGGAGGACTGCGAATAATAGCACTACTGCATATTGCAAAAACTTCCCTTCCAGAAAGAAGACCCTTTGAATAGCACATAGCTACAAAAAGACTGTGCCAGGAAATTCACACTGGGCACCAACTGCCAGGGGCATGGGGGCTGTCCTGCCCTAGCAGCCTCCAGAGAAACATCTCTTCCAGTACTCTCCATTGCCTGTGCCCGCATTCCAGGCTTAGGTGTGGATGACTAAGGCCCATGGTAACACTTTGTCTTGTTTACTCCATGGGAAGACTTCTAGAAAGAAGGCTAAGCTTCCCCTGGGGTCAGTTTTCCAAGGATATATAAGCCACACTCGGCAGCTTCTTCTTCCTAACCCCAAGGTGGTCCCTTGGATTGCCTTCAGCTCCTTCATACTCCATGACATCACGCCCCTACCGCTTCCTCATCAGCCTAGTGCCTCCAGTCCAGGACTGCCTTTCAGACCCCTTGCCATTGCTGTGTCCCACTATGCTCAGTGGCTTTTCCCAAAGCCGGACAAGCATTCAGCCCTGTTGTAGCCAAATTTCTCACTGGAAAGCAGAAGGGCTGTTCCCCTCACTTGATGTCAGTGGCTGTTTCCCAGTGGCTATCTTCCAGTCCCCAGCACACCAGGAACATGTACAGAGTGGCCCCTTGCCTTCTGGAAGAGGGCCCGAAAATCCATGTGGTCTCTGATTCTCCAGCCCTTGCTTTCCTTTCAGCAAAGCTGGCACGAGACCATAGATTTTGATAAGGCAGTGGTAGTACAAAGTGGCAAATGATAACTTTGTCCATGAGGATGTATATGCCTAAAAGTGAGCCTGGAGACAATTTCCAAGGACACCATTCCTGTCCTTCAAGAACTCTTCTTGCTGAGCCTTACCTCAAAGCCCTAGGCCCCTGAGCCCTTGCAACTCAGCCCTATCTCATCCCTCCTTAAGAAACACCTTTGAATCATACATCTAGAAACCTCTTCTTGGCTCGTTTGGGATGTGGCTTCCTGCCTTCCAGAACTTTTCTGTTCCTCAAGCCTGGATCTGAGTGTAGCCAGAATCTTGTAGCCGTTGTCTCCTGAAGGACTATAGATGTCCTGGATTTCTGCCCAGAAACCATGTAGTCACTCTGCAGAGGTCCCTGGGAAGCAGCAGACTTGAATGGGGACATTGGAAAGTGGACCCTAATGTGGAGAGAGAACCAGTATAACCATTTGGTATGACAGAAAAGATTCTGGGAGGGTCTTTCCTGATGTGATGGCTGAGCTGAATGGAATACCTCTCCTCTTCTGTGTGAAAGAGTGTTGTACCTCGTGGCTGACACTGAGGTTTGGGCTTTTTCTTACCTAATCCAGTTATGAACCTGAAGCAAAAGTTAGGAATAAAGCTGAAGAGAAACAGAAACAGGGGTATCACAGTGGCTACTTAATTTCTCAGGAAAGAAACAGGGAAAAGGCTTGTAGAGCATAACCTAACTGTAGGGTTCGGTCAACTATAAGGTGGATGGTGAGATTAATGGTGCTTTTTGGAAAGATTTCACAAACGCCAGCTTTCTGCAGTGACGATGGAACTCTTCCTGGTGTATTTTTCTGCCTTAAACTTGTAACTGTCATAGCCTGGATTCAAGCTTACTCCACCCACTAACCAGCAGTGTTCAGTTCCCTAGAACTTGCTGTGCTAGTCCCCTTTAGTTTAATAATAAATAACAGTGTTCACTGGAGCAAGATGTGGCTGGCTGCTGGTAATGTCATATCCAGTTTGTACAAATCTGCCAGAGAAGCGTAGAAGTTCTCCTCATGTAAATTAATTGTCTGCACTCCCACAGCTGCATGCCAGACAGGGAATTCTTGTTTAAAAGAAAAGTAGATGAGTGAGCCTTCTATATGGTGACACAGAGAAGAAACAAGAGGTCTCCAAATAGTTTGTTTCATGTAAAAGTCCCTTTGTCGTTCTTGTTCTTGATCTCTTGTGTTTTGGGTTTTTTTGTTATTTGTTACCACAGAATTTTTTCCTCTTGGATTCCCACATGATGCTGGGGGATTCCCACAGGCACTCTCCACTGATGTAGGGTTTGTCCAAAGGACACAGGGATCCCCATCCTGTGGCACAGAGCAGACCAGGATACTGCGCTGCAGCAAGCATGAGATACGCAGCAGGAGCCCTTAAATTGGAGACAGGGGGTGAGCTGACAGTTACGTGTGTAGTACGTCACAAGACATGCATAGGCTGCCTTTGGGAAGGAGCCATTCTGCAGCATCCTGTTTCTCCTGTGCCTTATGGTCTTTCTTGACCTTGCCTGTCTTTATAGACAGACTTCCCTACTGCTTCTACAGGCTGGAGGACCTTTCAGGGGTGAGGAAAAATGTTCTTGCTTTGTTTATAGCGAACATCTCCACCAAGCTTTCTGCAGATCATCACTGCCTGTCTAACGCCAATGAATTATTAACCTGTTTAGAGCTGTAGGTATGTGTGAGTAACATATCTAAGCATGGAAATTTGGACAGGATCTATTTTTAAGCAGACACAGACCAAATGGCTGGCACCTCCCCAAACCTTCACCCTTGTTGCTCCCTTAGGGTCAAGGAGCAAGTCACTGCCTGCACCCTGGCTGCAAACACAGCTCAGGCTCTTACGAAGTCTTGAGGAGTTTTTCGGTCCAGCCCCTTATTGAATACTTAACCTAACATGAATTATTCAGACTGAGCTGGCCCCTGCAGGGAAGAGGTCGGAGAGGGTGAGGATGACTTTCCTGGAGAGGCGCTGCTGAAACCCCCTGCATGGGGACAGGGAGAGCGGTAACGGGTTTAGCAGAAGAAACCAGAGGACAACTATAGGAATAAAGGGCGGACAGATAAGAGAAAGGGAAACAAGTGAAGGTTTTAGATGCCCAGAACTCCTGCCCTTCACTTGCCTGAATGGCTCCTCTGGGTGATTATTTTTACCAGGACCTTTGGGCAGCAACTGCCAAGTACAAATCTTTTTTGTTGGGTGCTTAATTGAATTGAAAATTAATAATGGACCAGCTCTGGCACTCGACTGGACTTTTATTGCCAATGCTGAGAAAGGAAGCAGATAATGGCTTAAGGATAAACAGTTTTTCCAGCTCTTTGATATTTCTTAGAGCCGTGTCACCAGATGGGAGAAGTGGCAGCACTGTATGGTGTAAAATGTTCAGAAAGCCTTCAAGAATCACAGGCTTGATATAGATCCAATTATGCTCAGAATGGTCTCCAGAGTCCAGGACTAGGACGTGTAATTCTAGCACACCACACCAAACTATGAGCTCGCCTGAGAATGCAATACCAATGGAAAAATATTGAATTAAAAAAATCACATTTCCAAGATACTAAGGCAATCCAGGAGGAAAGACAGTGCTTGGGAACAGTGTGTTACAGGGAGTTCATGCCTGTAAGGGAGCCATGCTAATGATTTCCCGGTGGGTGGAACTGGAGAGGAAGTCTTATCTCCAGACTCCTTAGAGATAGTCAGTGGGAAACCACCGGCTCCAAAGCTAATTTTTCTGACTGACTAATAAAAGTGCAGAGGTCATAGATATGGTACGTGTTATGTGTCGAAATAGTTTTCACCAAGCCTGAATCATAAGTGCATTAAGTTAGGCAGAAAACCTTATAAGGAATGCAAGGATAATGACAAAAATAATAGGAAAAGAAATAAAAGATGCTATCCAAGGAGTCACCCAACCATCTGAAATCCTACTGCATTTAATTTTCCTCCAAGAGAAGTGTTCTGTTCTGGCAGACAGACACGGATACTTCATTGGTTGAAATAAACAAGCATGGCTCTTCTAAAACCAGCAAAGCCATACTGATTGATTCACATTCCTTGACGGTCCCTGCTTGAAAATTCATCATTATAACAAATGCTATAAAACTCCAGGTTTGTCACTGGAGGACAGCCTATGGGAACAACAGAAAGGAATCATCCTTCCTGCTTGAGCAAAACTATGATTCAAATGGGAAACTGTCTTCCTTCAGGGTACAATGCCGCAGAATTATGAGGAACAGCAGTAGGGGCAACAATCCCGGAAACCAGTGGAGTGGCCAAAAAGCAGGAATACCTGGCAGCTGGAAATGTTAAGCAAGAAGGAATGGCAAAAAAAAGAGGGCTTGTAAACACGACAAATGTGTGAGTGTTCTACTGGCTGTATGCTCACTGTCGAAGAGCTGCATGGACGGATGTCTACCACAGAGCTAGCAAAGGGAAGTTGAGTAGTCTTCATGGAGTCTGTATGAGGAGCACTGTATAGCCCCAGACTCACCTGGAGAAGGGAGTGAACTACTAAATACTTCCTTTAAGGTCTGTTCTAGGTTGGAATAGGAAGTTTGACTGGAGATTGAGGCTTCATAGGAACAGAGAACTGACCTTCATTCAGGGCCTGGTTTCGGAGGTAGCACATCTCCAGGGAATGGACTGTTTATAGTTTGGGAATGCTATGTCCTTGGTGCCAGCAGGGGCTTACCACACCCCCTAGTCCTGCAAGTTACCAGCAATCTAGTAACTATGTCCTGATACACAGCCTGTTTCTATTAATAGCGCTTTTCTTTTTGCAAACAGGGTTCAATTCTTCTTTTCTCTCATTGTCTGAGTGGGGACTGTTAGCAAGTGTCATCTTTATACATTTATTATATGCCACAGGAGGTTGCTTTATGCTGTAATACAATTGCCCACAATGGAGGGAATACAGAAGCTAAGCAAGCAAAATCATACAGGAATCCGCAGCGCTTGCCTTTGCTGTGGTAAACACACACTAAAACCAACATGCTCATAAACAACATTATTTGTTATTCAAAAGATCTCCCAAGCCACTTCCATCAGCTGTACAAGGCTGGGGGAGGAGAATATGCTCTTTTCCTCCAAGACATATAGCAGATGGCTTATGTTTTATGAATGGAGAAGACACCACATGTACTTATACATATACACACACAGTAACACATGGGCACATGCCCAAGCTTAAGTAGTGTCTTAGTCCAAAGCACTATTATATCACGTGCTTTTTGATAGGGAATTTGCTTTGGTTGCTCTTCTCAAACTTTGGCAAGCTGTTTTTATCATGTCTTTTCCCTTGCTATTGTGGCAGTAGCAATCACACTATTTACCTAAAAGCCTGGCTTCTGAAAAATTGATCCCTGCTCATCCAAAACTGCCCCTGTCCCTTTCTTTATGTGTCTGTAGGAATTTGTTTGCATTTTTAAAAACAGAGAAGAAACTATAGCCTGTGACTGGATAATGAGACTGCAGCAGTCGCGCTTTTGACACGGATGGCCTTTATTTTCCCATCTGTACAATTCAAAATTTGCTTTGCTTTGCTGCAAGACCTGATTTCCCATCTTCAATTAAGTGCTCGGAACGGGAGAGAAGTGCAGAGAGGTAAATGAGCCTGGTCAAAAGAAGCATGTTCTAGTGTGGCCAGACTGATCGAAGTAGCTGAGGCTGCATAAGTATTTTGAGACAGTGCTGGGCTTTGCAGCCAGACCCTTTGTACTACAGGATTTCCCCTGAAAGTGTGGAACACCAGGAGATTATCTGCCCAGCTGGCTGACTACCAGACTTAACTGAACATACGCTTCAGCTTAATTGTCTTTGCTGCAACAAGCACTTTACTAAATGCGGAAATACAATGATATCAGAAAGTTATACACCCCCAAAGGCAGAATTCTCACTGTTCATTAACTGCACAAACATGAAGACTTCTTATGTACATTTTTGTGAACAGCACTGCTATAATATGGACTGTATATTCAAAACTGAAAATGAAGCTGGAATCCTTGGAGAGCCTGAGAGTGACTTAGCCAGTGTAAAGGATTTGTTACATTGTCCTGAGGATATGACAGTAATTTACACTGATATGGGTGTGATGACAGTGATCCACATCCCTCAGACCCTACTGAGACAATCTGTCCTACATCCCTACTGGCTACATCCCCCCAGAGGAGGTCTGTGAGAGAGATAATGATAGTCCTAGTACCTGAATCTGTAGCAAGTTGCCACAAGCCCAAAACAAATCCGTAGATGCTTCCTTTACAAATCCTTGTATCAAATTGGATCTGTGGGTGGAAGAGAACAAGGGGCTGGATTGTGATCTGGAAGATGCAACTGTGGCTGGCTTGGGGAACAGCCTTGAACGCCTTTTTCCCCTGGGTTAAAAGGGAAAACTTGTGGGGAAGGCATCTCCCTGCCCCTGGGGCCCTTCCCTGCAGGATGCCCCGTGTTGGGCATGGCAGAACCAGCTTTTGGCTCGAAGCGTCCCTGGTAACTGCTGCTCTGCAACATGGCTGGTAGTCAGCCCCTTTGAAGGCTCATCCTGGCAGCCAGCTCACATTTTGTCCCAATTTTTTTCCATTTCAACATCCTTACCCTTCCATGGAAATATCAGAAGCAGTGGGGAGCTTTTCTCCCTACCAGTTGACTTTTCAATTTTGCTCTTTTCATAAGGGCTTCTCCCTGGAGCTCCCCAGCAAGACTCCAGAAAACTCCCAAACAAACCATTTATTTAAATAGCCTCTTACCCACTTGCCTTAAAGCCACATGCTGGGCATTCACTTATATAGCAGTATGGTCATGGCCTCAGCTGCCTAACTGAGGGGCTTCACAGACAGCCATAAGGATTAACATAATGTCTGGTAATCCCATTTCGGCCACTGTGCTGTTCTTAACCTCACAGTGTGTATATATATGTGTGTGTGTGTGTGTATACACACTGCGTATATGTACACACATATGTATACAGGTATATACATGTATTTGTGTGTGTTTGATATTTATACAGCCAGGCATACAGAATGCATCTAGTCTTTCTAAAACACAGGCAGAGCAATTTTTATCCCCAAATTACTTTATTGTCTTAATGCTTTGTTTAAGGTGCAAATTCATCCTGAACGGCTCAGTGGCATGATGACAGGATGCACTCAGCTGTTCACTTTTGAGGATGAAAAGCCTCAGGAGACATCAATCAAGCTTTCCTAGTGACTTTCCTCTAACATCCATCTTCCATACTTTTGTGCATGTTTACAATGCACTGGGTTTGAAAGCAGAAAACTTGCAAAGCCAGAGCTATACAATACTGTATCAAATAAAAGTATGCCTCCAGGTGTAATTAATAACTAAAGAATTTACACAAGCTTTATACCAATGTACATGTATGTGTGTGTGTAGGTTTTAGACCCAGTGTACACAGAAGAAAACTGGGCCTTGCCAGAGGGAAAGAAAAAGGAAGCTATGTGCTCTACCAGAGTCTTCATTGTGCAGTATGGGGGCAAAAAAAAGGGGGATTTGATCCAAGGCTGATGAAGGTGTTGATGTTCATTAACTAAACAAGTGACATAGTGTCTCTTTCTCCATGTTTTTATTCTAGCAGAAAGTTTATTTCCCATGCATTATTGAATGCAATAGCCTGAGTCTGTGTGAGTGAGGCCTCTGACATCCTTACTTATCAGCTAGTTTTGAGGAGTGCCTGCCTTCCTGTATTTCTGTAATTTAGCTCCCTATCTGAGGCTTGCGTAGCCCTCTTGAGGGTTAACTCCCTCCACTGGCATAGCTCTCAGGGTCACTAAAATAAATAAGCTTTCCCACCACCTCTAGATGCTCCCCCCTGGGAAGTAGCATCCTACATATATATGTATATATAGTATAGACCTATAAAACTTGGGAACTCTGGGGAGGCAACAGCCTCCATGACCTTACAGGCACAGAGCATGTGATGTAAGTGGGAACTTCCCTTGAAAGATCCCTGCAAGATTTGTCCCATGTGGATTACATGCCATGATTATATACATTAAAGTGTTCAGAGTTTAAAATGCACTCCAGATGCCTTTTCCTGCCCTTTCCTCCCACTCAGCTTGACTTTTCCCCTGTTGATTGATTTTTTCTCATAGTTTATATTATGAGATTCAGTATTTTGCTTACTTACCAGATCAGCCTTTTTCAGCACGCCAAAAGCTGCTCTGCGAGCCTGGGGAAATGCAACATCATATGCTGAGAAGCTACAATGTACCAGGGTGGGATGAGCAATCAGAGTGTGAGTGTCCAGCTGTACTCAGCACCAGACAAAGCTCTGTGTTTTTTCAAGTCACTGTGAGTTTTCCCAACAGTCCTAAAAGTACAGAATCAGGCCAGTGCTGGGAAGTACTGACAAATGCAATCTGTCAAAGAACTAGAAATTATTCCTTCTGTTATGATTTGGGCTTCTTTTTTTTTTTTTTTGCATATTTTTTTGATGCTTCCTGAAACATAGAAATTTTAGGCTGCTTTTGGTCCCAGGTCACCTACTTTATTTGCCTTTTAACCCTCCATTTCTCTGGCTGCTTAGTAATAGGAAAACACCACAAAGATCCAAAGATATCCCCACCACTTTTTTTGCTGTCTGTCTGTGCTGACAGCAAAAGGTATTTGCCACTGCGGATCACACTTTTCCTTCTCTGCACAGGAGGAAGCCGCATGGTCTTGTCCTATAAAGAAGAGCTCACAAAGATGGCTCTCTATGCACCAGTTCTGTGTATAGCATTGTAAGTATGAAAGGAGGAAGCAACCTGGGATGTCACCCAAAGAGGGGCAACAGTTATGATCAGCCTTGGATGCAGAACTATGACCCCATTAGTTACAGCATTTTAGTTTCCTCCCATGGTAGCTTTCAGTGTCGCTGGGATTCCAAGCAACCTTTGGGATCTCTGGGTTCCCTTTAGCTCTGGGATCTAAAACCTCTGGGCAATTTTATGGGATCTGCGTCACACATGCAGAATGGAGGAAAAAAGCGTTACATCAAAGCATTCAAGAGGGTATGCAGGGAAATGCTGATATGAGGAAGGAGGAGGGTTGACAGGAAGCTCCCTTTCCAGGGTGATTGCAAAAAAACTCCATAGGACGCTATTTTTTTTGGTTCATTCAAATAGTTCTTTCTATATCTATTTATTTACCCATTAAAATGAATCATATTATTTGTGTCAGTGATGTGCATGTTACCCAACAGATGCACTAAGATGAAAGAGCATTTCTTCTGATGCTTTAAAATAAGAACTATATACATATTCCTAGTCTCAAGTACAGCTGATTGTAGATACCACATATAAAATGTCATCTGCTAAGCAACAGAGCACATTAGAGATCTGATTTACCTGCCTTGTCCTGCCTTGCCATGCTTGTCCTGCCATGCATCAGCCAGCAGTGACCACTCCTCTAAGCTCTGCCTATGGGCCAGAAGCAGCAATACAACTGCACTGGACGTATACAACTTACTGGCACAGTAGAACAAAGTAAATACAGTCTGCATTGCATGGGACAAAGGGAACTCCAAAACCATCAAGCCTGATCTCCCCCTCTTATAAGTCCCATGCTTTTCCTTGCCACTTTAGCCCCACTTGTTATTGCTGCAACATTATTTTTCTGCTCTTTCTGTCTCAGTTCTTTGCTCCTGCCCAGACAGTATATCCCCCTGCTCCAGCTTTGTTTTCTGTAGGCTAAGAAAAAGCATGGTATTAACTACTTTATTTTTACAAAATATTCTTTATATATGTATTCTTAATATATTCTTTGTAGCTAACCTTCCCAATAGTCTTTCTCTCAGCTCATATTCATTTTTCTTGAGCACGTATCTTTTACTGTACACAGTAGTACAGATGATATCTCATTGATGCTTAATGCAGTGGCATTAATACTTCTCCATTTCTGCTAGACCTACTAATGTTTAAGGATTGCATTTGCATTTTTCACAGTCTCATCAAATTAGTAACCTATTATAATCAGGATGATAAGTAATACTATCAGGTCTTCTTCCTTTGTCCTTTCTACATAGTTCTCTGGCTTATAGCAGAAAATCTTGTCATTTGTCTGGATGACCATGATTTCTGCCTTTCAAACTTTTGCATGTCATTCTCTTTCTCTTATGAGAGTCTGCAAAATCATTTTCCCCCTTATGATATTTAAACCCTTGTACCTCAGTGTCTTTAGCACATTTCAATAGTACAGTCTCGCTTTGCACTGAATTTATTTGTGGAAACATTAAATAAGTTTAGCCCCAAGACTGAACCTGCAAAAACTCTGCACATAACCTCCCTCCAGCTCTCTTTCACTGGCTTCATCTTATGCTTATCTGCTCTCTTCTACTTTACATTTCCTGTGCCAGTGCTGATCTTTACCAATGGTTTCCAATGCAACAAACTACCATCAGCTTTATAGAAAAATAGGTATATCTCTTTTGTCTGGAAAATCAATCCTATCAAGAAAAGATGTCACATCGAATATACCTTTGATAAACCTGTGGGCTTTTTAATCTTGTTTTTCATTCTTCTCCGTATTTGCTATTGTTCTTACGTTTGAAGTCTACTCTAAAGCCTTATCTGAGAACACAACAATTATTTGCCAGAGCTACTTAGACTAAAGTGATGATCCATCATAGCACAGGTTATATTCACATTTTCTTAGAAAATGTGGCATGAAAGGCCCCATTTCCTGCTCTCTATTCCAACAGCATCACCCTTGAATGTAAAAAAGTCCTGAAGACCCTTGCTACTGGACCTGCAGTTGCACATCCATATTTTTTCTGGACAATGGACTCTAGCCCAGGCACTCTGTCCTATATGACCTGGCAGGGACCCCTTCCACTAGACCAGGTTACTTAAAGCCCAGTCCAACCTGGCCTTGAACATTACTAGGGATGGGGCAGCCACAGCTTCTCTGGGCAACCTGTGCCTCTCACAGCGAACCTCACCCTCACAGTGAAGAATTTCCTAATATCTAAACTTAGTCTGCCCTCTCTCACATGCCTCATCTCTTCTCAGATAAACTGCATGTTTTCCACCTTGTTTAACTCAGAAGCTCCCACTCCTGTCTGCACCAAGAGAGAAACTGACCCGCAAAGCCCTGCCATCCTGATTTCTTCTGACAGAGTAAGTACGAGGCTGGGCACGGGCATCTTTGGACGCCTGGGTTTAAGCTGCAGAGTGTTAATGCCAATACCCCATTGTAAGCAATGGAGATCTAGTAATACAGCCAATGCAGTCCAGAGGTCTCTTCAGGTCCTCCTAATGACAATACTTAGGGCTCACCTGAATTGCCTTGACACAGGTCTCTAGGGATATTTGAGATGCACCAAGCGTCCCACACGGCCTCCAACTACCAGCCCAGCAGTACATAGTACTGAACTATGATAGATGTTGCACAATTCAAAGGAAAAGTAGCAGGAGAAAGGGGTAAACAAGGAGCAAGTATCCAAATACTAGAATTTGCAGAATATTTTTCTGCTAACAAGGAAAATGAACTTTATAACTTTGTTCTTGTCATGGGTTCAGCAGTAGCAGTGATTTTTTCTCCTTCTTAGCGGCTGGTGCAGCACTGTGTTTCTAACTTTCAGC
>WYDI02006528.1:0-26273 GCA_009867235.2 Psittacus erithacus
GCTTCCTCCCGGCTTCCCCTCCTCCCTGGCAGAGCATGAGACTCAGAAAGTCCTTGGTCAGAGTAAACATTACAGAGCAGCAACTGAAAACATCGGTGTTATCAGCGCTGTTCCCAGACTGAAAGCCAAAAACACAGCACTGCACCAGCTACTAAGAAGAAGAAAAATGACTGCTGCTGCTGAACCCGGGACACTTCTCCTCATCACTATACTCTATTTCTTTCCCTGTCTGTCACTATACTTTCATTAATAGTCAAGGTCTGTGGATACTCCAAGGGTTAAAATATTCAATGGATTAGTTCAGCTAGTCATATTAATGGCTATATTAATTTCAGGAGACCTCACCTTAGATATAAAACTCACTGCAAGGCATAAAATGTCACTGGTTTATCCTCTAAGTAATCCAGCTCCATCAGGAAACTGGATAGTAGTTTTAATAAAATGGGACTCATAAGTTTTTATTACCTTTATAATGAAAGCTTTTCCATTTTATTGGCTCTTGGAAGGAGTAATTTAGCTTCCCGATTTAAACACAACTTTTTATCCTTCACAACTTGCAGGTTTCAGTGTTACGTTTCTAACATAAATATAAATGCAGATATGGAGGTTTTAATAAAGCTATGGGGTTCTTTTCAGTAATATATACAATAATATTCTGAACAGCATAGGAAAAAGGAAAAAGATTTAATCACTTTTCTAGGCTGATACAGCTAACATTTTTGAGCATACAAGAATATAAGCTTTACAAAATGGTTATCAGTGATCATACTGAGTTAAGCAATATATACTGTTTGACATCAGATTCACTGCTTCTCTTGCTCTTCAGATCTTCTTGGGAAAAAAGCATATATTTTCCCCTTTTTTATATCCTGGCCCTTACAGACATCAGTGAGAGTTTTACCATCAGCTTCTTAGATTCCAAAATGGAAAGATGGAACACCAACATTTTTGTATAAAGTGAGCCAGGAGACTAATACTGATTTCAAGGGGAAGAAAAAAAAATAAATTTCTGCCCTATTCTTTTTTCTTTCACCATGGTTTAAATAATTAAGATCGGAAATAAAAAAAAATATTGCTTCAGAAGCACTATCTAATTTTATTTATTTATTTATTCTTTTTGTTTGTTTGTTTTGGAACAGACAGAAAGATGTGCTCTAATATCACAAAGCGTCTTTTGTTCTCTGACTTTGTTACAAGAGTAAACAGTAAAAGAACAATATATTTGCACAATCTGTTTTTTCAATTGTGAGAAAAATTCAATAAGTAGTGAAATTCTGGCATCACCAGACATATCCTAGTAAACAACTGTCCATTGGAAATATGAAATTCTGCTAATTAATTTAGGGAAGGCAAAGCTGTCAAAGCTGTCAGGTATGGTATCCTGCTATAAAACCCATGAACACATATAGTTCCCCTTGCTCTTTTCAGTGTATTTTAGTGACATGATGTCAGTAAAGTGCTTATAATAAGCTGAAGAAATTTTTATAAACAGCTTAAACTTTGGCTCTAAAAAACTAATAAAAAGGTTTTTTTCCATTTTCTTATAACTAACAAGGACATGAGACAAAGAAACGGCAATTTGTAACAAGTGCATGCATCCCGCTATTTTTGCAACACTTGGGGTGGCAATAGACTGGCAAGTTAGACTTAAATTAGAGCAGCATTCACAACTACACAAGTTGTAACAGGAGCTGGCAATAGGAACAGATGCATCGAGGCATGTCACCTAAAAAATAATGGTGAGCAGTCGCATGTGCAACTTCCATACAACAAGTCAGAACATTCTGGAGCTCAGGTATGACACAAGAGCAGAGAGCTATTTATAAAGCACCCACTAGCTGTTTATGAGCAAAAATGTATGCAAAAAAGAAAATTATGAAAAAGAAATTTAGTAAAGCTTCAGCCTGTTGGACTTCATGAGGAAATCCTGAATTTCATACTTACCTTTTCGTGTTTTTTTGTTTGCTGTTTTGCATTTTAGTTCAGGGGTTTTGGTTTTTTGCTATTGAGGTTTTTTTTAATCGTCGCTAACAAATTTGGAGGTTGCTAATACGTTATCATTACTCAAATAACTAAGCTTGGGAGCAATAGAGGTTTTTTTAATTAGCTATCTTAAAGTAAGTACCATTATAATCATCTAATCATCCTTTGAGGCAGCTTTATTCATAAATGCTTTAAACGCTCATTGCCTTACTACTGGGGGCTATGCCTCAGTTTATATACTCTACAAGAAAATAAAATGAATGTTATGCACTTAAGAACATGCATGAACAGAAAATGTCCGAATGCTGAATGCTGTAATTTTAAGTCTGTTTTTCTCTCAACACTTTCTAAAGCTTAAAGAAATAAAACAACTTGTAAATTAAAAAAAAAATGTTTTGTGTTTCTGTTTGATTTATATAATTTACACTGTCTACACCTGCTTATTCCCCATAAGCCGGGAATAATGCCGCTTTTAAATGACTGAGCCACTCAACTGTTAATGAGTAGCCTTTAAGATTTTCATATATACATCTGCCCCTATTTAACATACCAGTCTTTCAGCAGAAGTACTTCTGAAAAAGCCTCTTAGTGATTTTTGAGAATTATTGGTGTAGCTCCTCAGCCAAAAGAATGTTGGACTGCAGCATGGGAAAGCACAACGTAGCTAACACAAGTATCAACACTGAAAATGCAAAGGCACACACATTAGCAGCAAGCCTGCTGAGGACTCGTTACAAGTTGGGGATGCTGGCCAATAACAAAGCATGTGCCAACATGTTTTTATTAATAGGCTACTTTCAGCAGATTCAGAAAAAGGTAAAAGAAATCTATCCATCAGTGTGGCAATCAGACCTTCATGTGACTGTATACACACCCTAAAAGGGTGAGTTTAACCTAGTCTTATTTAACTCAATGAAGGCTTAATGTTTTAGGCATGTAACAAGGATTACCAGAGATTTACATGCAGCTGGTACATGTTTCAAATTAATAACACTTATAAATGAACCCAAATAAGTATTTTAATAGTCAGTTTACATTTTTAAAGACTATGTCCAATAATATCATTATGAAACTATAATTTGACATAGCCTGATCATTTTTCTATATTAAATATAATGCTCTCTATCTTTGTACTTCTTTCATACATTTTAAAAACTCCTGGAATTGATACCAGTAAATGTTAGAATCATTTAAATATTATGATATCGTGGTTTAAGCCCGTGGTTTAAGATTAATCAATAGATCCACTACCACAGTTTTTTATTAAAATGCCATTTAATTGTAAGAATTATCTTTGGCTAAGATAAATATTTTCTTCCTAAGTGGTCCGTAAAGCAAGGCAAATCTTCCTAAATAACAGAGATATTAGGATGCATATTTTCTCATTCTCAGATCACCTTCATTATATTAGATTTGAATTTTGCCCAGAAAATACTTGTATTTATTTCTTATTTATTTTTCAGCAAGATCCTGCTAATAAGAATTCCTTCCCCATTCCCAGAATTTTAACAGAATTCAGACTTCTGAAATCCACATTCTTTTGCAACCAAACTGCCTCATTTGCTTTTTCTATAGCTACCACTCTAGTTTCTTAATGATAACAGCATGTTTTAAATACTATATGGGGGATCAGATACACCTCACAACTCCAACATGCTGGTAATCAAAACTAGTTAA
Organism: Psittacus erithacus; assembly: GCA_009867235.2. Lineage (NCBI taxonomy): Eukaryota > Metazoa > Chordata > Aves > Psittaciformes > Psittacidae > Psittacus > Psittacus erithacus. The sequence goes on from WYDI02006528.1 coordinate 3,661, forward strand.
TGATTTTTTCTTACTGACTGTTCCATCCATTAGAAGGCTTTCCCCTGGAAAAAACTGGTCCAAAAAATACATTCTAAAAACCTCAGTACCATCAGGTTTGGAAGCCCATAAGCAAAAAATAATGTCTGTTTATGTCTCACCTGCTCTCCTCCTGAAATTTAACACTGAGGACAGAAAAATAATCCTAGTTTTATTAGCTGACATGTAAGAGCTCCATAAATAAGAGACAGAACTGTGATTTGTGGACAGCTTGTAATACAGCTGATATTAAAAAAAAATCTTTACTATAAATGCACCTTCTGCCTAATACAATTTTACGCATTACATACATTCTAAATAAAGGAAGGTGAATGCTTCACCGTAAGCAAAGTACAACTCAAGCTAAAATAGGTCTATCAGAAAAAAAGAACTGCTTGGAAGATACATCATTTGACTTCAGAATGCTTAATTTAAACCTATGCTATCCAACCACTTAAATAAGAAATCTGAAAGAACATATGGAGTCCATCAAGTAATGCAGTTTTCTAGGTTTTTTTTTTTTATTTTTAGAGGAAAATATCTTCTTTACTTAATAGAAACCAATCTTCTTTCATTGTTATTTATATCAAGTCTGTATAACATTGATAAACAGGCGCACAGAAATTTCATTTGAGAAGCAAGAAAAGTGGGCCAAAACTGCAAGAGGTACTTATTGTGATTCTTGCATGCTAATTATATAATTTCTCTATTGAGTTAGAGCAATAAGATGGACAAACATGCAAAGCATTTTAAATTATTAGATCAATGATAACATTTCCTCATCAATTTACCACAGCATCAGAAAAACTGATCTGCATTTTTTTTTTCAAGAGCCCAGGTTCTAGGCATTATTGCTCAGGGAAAAAAAAAAAAAAAAGATAAATAATTCATATCCTATTGAATTTAATTCTAAAAGTTTAGTAAAACCAAACTAATGATCAAACTAATGATCAAAACCAGCATCTACAGCTGTTTGTTTGGGGTTTTTTTAACTTTAACTATATTCAGGTGATAATTAAGATATGTAAGCAACCAAGTATTCCTAAAGTTTTGGTCTCCATAGTTTCATCCCTTAATGAAATAGATGTCCAAAAGCAAACATTTGTCAATGTTATGTCACAATGTTATTTTAATAATAGATTTTTATATCCAATATTCTGTCTCATGCTTTAATTACACATCAGAGAGAGAAAAGCTTATATGCACATCCATTTACATTCAATCCACATTACCTGTCAAATTTCATGAAATATTTCCTGAAAATAAATGTACTCCTCCTGAGAGAAATGCAGATCTATTGAAGCTGTGCCTGTAAGGCTTATATGCTTTACAGTATTTCCTAAATTCTGAGAAACAATTGAGCAGTGATCCCTCCATCAACATATGCACATATATCAAAATTTGAAAAGTAAATCCCTTTTGAAAAACAAATTAGAAATGTTTTTCTTCACATCAATTTTAAAAACACTGTATCTTTATTCAGCTAGAATTCCAACAATACACATCACAAGCCATGAATGAGGACAAATATTTAATTCAATAACTTTACTTCTACACACAAACACCTTGGTGGTTTTTTTTATATTTTTATCAACTCTCCTCCTTTAATAATTTTCAGTGTTACCGTTTTCATACAAACCTGACATTGTACTTCAGTGATTTGTTCCCTTTTCATGAAATCCATATGAATCATCTAATTACCCCACTCCCGGCTATCAGTCAAGGTAGTCAAAACTTATTGACAGCTGTTTTTCCCAAGGCTGCATGTGCTTCCAGAAATACATCCTCAAGTGGAGGTCTTCCTTATTCGCCACACTGAGATTATCTACAAGCTGTGGGCTATTTGCGTCACCAGCACTACACAGGTTAACAGTGACAACCACCATTGTCACTCCTGAGGGATTGTCCTGAAGGATCATTTGGGACCTCCTTGAGAGAGAGAAAAATCAGCAACAACTGATTTCCAGCAGAATCTTGGAAATCTGAGAAATACATCTCCTTTGTCTCTTCAGACACATAGACTACGCTTCTCCTAGTGTGCACTGCAATAGAAAAGACCCATGAAGGACCAGTAGGTTCACTCAATACTTAAAGAGCCGTGAACTGCTATACCTTATCTTTGAAAACAATAGTATGTTGTGTTACCAGCTGTTTCAAACCACCGGTATGTACCTGAACTACTTTAATTGAAGGTGTCATATTAAAGGTCTGACCTTTGGAAACCAAGTTTTTCAAGTTACTTGGGGATTATTCACACCAACTACTTTATATGCTTCACTTGCATATGTATCCCAGGCTTCCTATATAGCCATTGAAGCACATTTGCTTCTGTCTTTAGGCGGTATAATTACATGTATTATCAAGCCAAATGGATTTGACCCTTACATGGGCGCTCAGGGAGAACAGGAAGGACTTTAAAAGTGAACACACTGGCCAAATGGTATTGCTTTGAAGACAATAAAGTTACAGCAGAAGATGGAAAACTTGCAGGAGCATATCCTCACACACTGACCAGTAGCATGGCAAGACCAAAGACATATACTTCATAAAGTATACTCAGTAAAAATTAATTTTTTAGAAACTGAAATGCTAGAGAATGTTCCCAGTAAGATGTTGCCTTGTACTACATTACTATGATGGGCTTCATTGGCACAATTTAGACATCAAAAATCAGACTGTTAATTCTATCAAAACCAGAAAGACTGAAGGCAAAGAAATGTTAAGCCCTGTCTGTGCACTTTCAATTTTTTACAAGTAATCCAGACGGTTTTACAGCTTGTTTCATAGTAACTGTAGGAGTCTAACAAGCAATCACTGTTCTATGGCATTAAAACATCTTCTCTAGTAACTGTTGAGGCTGTTAAAAATACTAATAACACCCACTCACCAGAAAAGACTCAACCTACTTGTAAAGCCTAAAAAGGAGTTCACTCCTGTTCTTCAAAACTAAAAGTGATAACACGGACAAGAAAGAAGTTTCTTGTGTTTTTTCTATCTTGAAATGTATACTCTAGACTCGTATTTCGCAACAGGCAAAAAGGAAACATTAAAAAGGAAGAAAGTCTATGAAAACTCAAGAAAAAATTCTGGAATTGGAACTTTTAAAGGTATTTCTAGATAAAAGCTATATTCTTTCAAAATAATACTTCATAAAGAGAAAAAAAATCTTCAAGACGTAGACATTTAATTATCTTTGCATCTGAGTACACATTACTTCTGCAATAGCTGTTCCAGTATGTGACGTGACATATTTCTCTTATTTCAGTTTAAATCCTAAAGTTTATAAAAATAATAAAAATAAATTCAAAATTCCATGTGACTACAGGCCCAAACATAAAATCTATTTTCTTCTGCTGTTTTCTGTTTAATAATGACTTTAATAATGTTATTAAAGGACATGAATTCAACTAATTGTGCATGCATGAAATTCACATGATTTAATACTTTCTGTTAGAAATAGAAGCCACACATGATCAACTGTAAGAGCTCTATATGAAAAAAAGTCAGCCAAACAGGGTCCTCCATGGAGGGCAGAAATAAGCACTAACTCAGGGATGAGGAGCCATACATGGGGCCTCAGCAAGAAAGCTGAACAGAGAGGCTCCTAACATAAATATATTATGGGTGCAGTCTTTAAGCTGCAGTGATAGGTCTGTGTTAAGCACCATGGTAGCCTTCAAAAGGTCAAACAGCTGAAGCACTTTCAGTGTGGATGGTGGCATTCAGCTGACAAGTAAGTCAGTGTAGTGAGAGCATTGGTTACTGGGGCAGTGAGAAGGCTTCATAATGGCAACTTCTCAGTAGAAAATGTCCAGGACTGGCTGGGTTTAGAAAATTAGATGGATGATGAGGTTTTTGTAATTGCGGCCTCACTGTGAATAGTAAACAATTTCAAAACCCCAAGTTCAAATTTTTACTAAAACACAGAACGCAGATCACTACATAAAGAACGTTGTTTATACAACATAAACATGCCTAAAATATAATGTAATACACTATGTTGGAGTTCAAGAGTGCATTTATGCCAATAAATAAATATGGGAATACTATTAAAGTCAATGTAAGACTATTCACTAACACATATCCAGTGTGAGATATCAACAAAATTATTGCTACTATTTCCATATTTCTTGGCTGCATTGAGAAGAAAAATCCAGCCATTACAATAACATTATTGGTTAAACAATCACAGGTCTCTACTCTTCATACTCTAATAAAATTATTAGAATACTGAATCTCCATTAAAAAAAAATCACAATAGGAAGCTCTCATCTATGGAGTTATTTTTTATTTCAACACCCTATCAGAGCCTGGGAGAAAATAAAAAAGCTAAAACAATGGGAAAAGCAGAGAGGATTATGAAAATACGGCATGGTGTGTTGACCCTGGCTGGACAACAGGTACCCACCAAAGCTGATCTATCACTGCCCTCCTCAGCTGAACAGGGGAGAAAAAATACAACAAAAGGCTTGTGGGTTGAGAAAAGGACATGGAGAGATCACTCATTCATTAGCATCATGGGCAAAACAAATTCAACTTGGGGAAATTAGTTTAATTATCACCAATCAAATCAGGATAGGATAATGAGAAATAAAAAAACACCCAAACCTTAAGAATACCTTCCCCTCACCCCTATCTTCTTCCTGGGGTTAACTTGCGTCCCAGTTTTCTCTGCCTTCTTCCCCAAGCAGCACAGGGGGACAGGGAACAGGGGTTGTGGTCAGTTCACCACAAGTCTCTGCTGCTCCTCAGGGGAGGAGGACTCACACTCTTTCCCTGCTCCAGCGTGGGGTCCCTCCCACAGCAGACAGTCCTCCATGGACTTCAACGTGAATCCTTCCCACAGGCTGCAGTTTTTCATGAACTGCTCCACTGTGGGTCCCTTCCATGGGTGCAGCCCTTCAGGAACAGACTGCTCCAGTGTGGGTCCCCCGCAGGGTCACCAGTCCTGCAGCAAACCTGCTCCAGTGCGGGCTCTGTTATAAACAAAGCTGTGTTTATCACAGCTCTTCTCCCCATGGAGCAACAGGTCCTGCCAGGACCCTCATCCAGCACGGGCTTCCCACAGGGTCACAGCTTCCTTTGGGCATCTCCCTGCTCTAGTGTGGGGTCCTCCATGGGCTGCAGATGGAGATCTGCTCCACCATGGGCAGTCATGTGCTGCAGGGGCACAGCGGCCTCACCATGGGCTCCATCAGCAGTGTCTGCACATTTGCTTCTCTTACATGTTCTCACCCCCCTCTCCAGCTGCTGTTCCACTGCAGTTTTTTCCCCTTCTTAACTATGTTATCTCAGAGGTGCTGCCACCGTCACTGATGAGCTCATCCTCAGCCTGTATTGGGTCTATCTTGGAGCCAGCTGGCATTGGCTCTATCAGACATCGGGGAATCTTCTAGCAGCTTATCACAGAAAACACCCCCACTACCAAAACCTTGCCATGCAAACCCAATACATTCCACTCCTCACCTCTGTAAATTGTGTATTTAAGAATTATCATTCACATTCATCATTAAAATTCACATTCATCACACAATCTTCACAAATTCCACTCACATTAACAAAAAAGATTTTCTCACACCAAAATCAAAACAGCGTCATCAGAACCCCAAAAAAAAGTGGACAATTTACACATCATCCACCCTTCATCCCTTCACCACATTACAACTGAAATTCCCCATGTTCATTTCACTCTCTATGTCCTGCCCATTACCATCCCAATTACTATACTTATAACAAATTCCTTATGCCCCATGTTGGGCAGCAAAAAAGACCTACCTTGGCTGGACACAGGTACCTACCAAGCCACTCTGTCACTCCCTTCCTCAGGAGGACTGGGAGGAGAAAACAAGATAAAAAAAAAAAACCCTGATAAGTCAAGATAAAAGTCGTGCACAGAACAAAAGGGAATCAAATATTCTCTACTTCCCATCAGCAGGCAATGTCCAGCCACTTAAACCACTTCCCAGGAGCATGGCTTCAGTACACATACTGGTTGCTCCAGAAGGCAAATGTAAATAATGAATGCCCCCCTCCCCCCTTTCTCTTAGCTTTTTATTGCTGAGCAGAAGCCATATGATATAGGAGCATCCCTTTGATCAGTTTGGTCACCTGTCCTGCCTGCGTCCTTCTCCCAGGATCTACTGGTGAGGGGGCAGTGTTGGAGAGACAGCCCTGATGAGCTGGGCACTGCCCAGCAGTAGCCAAAACACTGCTGTGTTATCAACAGCTTTCCAGCCACAATGCAAAGCACAGCACTATGAGAGCTGCTATGGAGAAAACTGACCCCATATCAGACAAATCCAACTTACCTTATCTAAAATGGCCAGAGAACTGTATAGCAGAAAGTTATGGTGGCCATCCAACATGCAAGTTATACTCCATGGTACAAGGAAAATATAATTCTAAACAGCAGGTATCACACCGGTACAGGAAATAATGACATTAGATCAGAACAGCCTGGTCCTTAACAGGGCAATATTTACACTGTATTAGTTTCATTCGACAGAGGTAAAGAAATGTAGGCTGAGTTACCCTGGTCTACTATGGAGGAAGAAATGTTGTTAGAACAAGTAAAGCATAATTGCTGAAGATACTTGTTCTGCTCAAGCGGGTTGAGAACTTTCAAGGAATACTTGCAAGACATTCAAGCAATTTGAGGGAAAAATAACACATTCTCACAGTGATGGTATGAGAATCATAGAATGGTTTGGATTGGAAAGGACCTTAAGATCATCTAGTTCCAAACCCCCTACCATGAGAAGCATCAATGAATTTTCAGAGTTTTGCAGCAAATAAATCACATATCTTATGGTTTGACTCATAAGGCAATCTTGTTGCTCATTAAATAAGTGAAACTGAAAGAAGTGATTCCAGTTCTTATTTTTTTTCTGAAAATAAGTTACTTATCTGTTTCCAGGTACTTTCCAAAGGAGAGACATATGATAACAGAGAGCAACTACACCAAAGGCCCATATAACAGTAGGAGAAATGAGCACATTACTGTCCTTTTTTAACCTCATGAAGTCTGGATAAAATATAACAACATGAACCTATCTGAGAAAAGACAGCATGCTTTTCACATGAATTGACTTAAAAGCCTATGAAAAGTAAGGTGCTCTTAGTCAGCTGTTCACTATCCATATTGTACAGGTGAAGAAACTGAAGCAAAATATTAGTCTCTATAGACCTTCATAAAGGCATTAAGAAAGGAAAACCAGCACTTAGAACTTGCTGACCTCAAGCCCTAATCCTGCAGAGCATTCTGCCCAACTCATCATACCACACAGAAGAGTCAAAGACATTTACTGTATATTAAAATACACTTAAATATTCTGCACCTAAGAAAAGAAGTCAGATAACTAAATATCATGGATATTTAGTATCTTCAATATTCAGCACAAAGTAATTGTTATTACCTTCAGTGAGCACCATAGGAATCATAGGCTGTGTAAAGAAAACAGAAGTATATAATGTACAGAACAAATTTCTGGTTTCTTATTAATGAACAGAATGGCTAGTCAGAACCACATATAACAATTTTGCAAGGTAGTAATACTAATCAACTTAAAATGTCTGCCATATATAACTGAAACAGGAAAAAAACCCTTTTTTGTACCACATGAATAACACAGCAATTCCTTTTAAAAAGTTCAGTGGATTTTTTTTAAACCATCCAGCTTCTTTTTCACAACAATGGACAGATTTTTCTCCATGTAACGTATTTACCTAATTAATAATATGTACTGTGGAGTATTTTGTTAGCCCATGAAAAATCCACTACACAATTCCTCTGAAATCCTCTACCTTGGATTCTATATTTCCCATTTAAATTTATCACCATGCTGTGAGCATAACGATGGCTGCTTGCCAATTACATTAAAGCACCCTGTCTGGAACCCATCATTAGTTTAAGTCCACTTTTCAGGGAGGAATAATTCAATCATTTCATATTTTGTAGAGCTCTGGATCAGTTCAAACAGGTAATAAGACCAGTTTTAAAAGGCATTCTTCCTTCAATTTGGAAGAAAGGAACTTTATTTACAACATTTCTTACAGTGCCACTGAAGAAATAGGATTGTGTGCGAACCTCAGTTAGATAAAAGGAATCCCACCTGTTTCCTCTCATGCTTCACACTAGAAGACACAAGCTTTAGTAAGGGAGTCATAAATACAAAAAAGTTATTTGTACTCTGCTATATAAAATATTTTTCTTCTGATAGGATAGTGATAAAGCAGAGCTTGGTCCTAAACCCTCATTCTTCTCACTTTGCAGTGACTGTGAACACTTTCTTCCACTCACACAGCTTATAAAGCTATGTACTGATGACTCAAAAAGCCACCTGTTGCACAAACTTATCCCCTATACCCACTTAATATCTCTTTTTAGCCATGCCACTGTCACTTTGATCTGATGATTCTCCCATCTTCACTTTCTAACTCTTTCTGCCTCTTTTTCCATTGCTATCATGACTATTATTCTCTTAAATCTTTCAAGACTATGTGCTATATTTTTTCCCTTGTTCTTTCTTCTCTTTACCTTCATCAGTTATCCAAAATCTTTCTCTAGTATCCAGTATTTTATTTCCACACACATTTCAGTAAGCATTGCCATTCAACGACTCAGCACTTCTATTAATAGGGTCTTGTTCTGGCCCTGACTTATTCTCTTACCAATCCTTTCAGCTTCACTGGTAATTTTTGTGCAACAACACAGTTGTCAAACCACATGCTTTCGACTCTGTTTGGCAAGTCCTTCTCTGTTGCCATTTCAAAATTGAAATTTATAACACTGTCCTGAAACTGCTGAAAACACCATGTTTAACCCGCTCTGCTGAGCCCAGTTCCCGCCCATCAGGAATTCCTGGCCATACTCTTCAAATCCCTTTTGTTAAACTGCTTCATTCAAAGGCCGCCTCTTCTTTGCCTTCAAGTTGCTCTTTTGTTAATACCTACCTTTAGCCCACATACAAAGCAGACAGCTGATTCATTCTGACATGTATATGCACTTACATTCAACTCCATTTACACCCATGCGCAACCTGACACTGCTGGTGAGGCAGTTTATATAAGAAATATACCCTGAACTATACAAAGTGCAACATGGCAGAAGAAAGAAAAAATATTTTATATACTGCATTTTTTTAGCTCATTTACAATACATTCATAGTGTTTGCAGTGATAGGGTATTTGTCCGCTCCTTCACCCATGTTCAGACAGTCACATACAATGAATTGACAGAATTTCACTACTTCTGAACTACTGAAATACTGTGTTATAAATTAGGTGCAGCCAATATGTAATGTCTGTGATCACTGGATAATGTGGGAAAAGTACCATTTCATCTGTCCAGCTGCTACTCTGCCTGTTACATCTGGTACTTATCCTCAGCCTATCAATTGGCTTTATATTAATGGCTTCCTTGGTTATTTTTTTCCTACATGCTCTTGTGCAGTGAAGAGACTTGACATTGCAAATTAAAAGCCCACACTTGCATCTCTTCAACAGCACATCACACACCTGATCAAATTTGAGAGAGAAACTGTGTCTGACTAGTTTTCTAAATGAGCCTCATATACATTCTATGCATGAAACATCAGCTCATTCATCAATAAATGGCTCTGTTATTCTGTTATTTTTGAATTCTATATAAGAATTAGACAATATAGTATCCTTCACCCTCCTTCTATATATTGGGATCGGTTTTTTTCAGATGATAAATAGATCAAATGCAAAGACATTTAATATATGAACACACCATTATCAAACATGCACAATCCCCTGTTTATAAGTAAAGATTTAAAGCTTGCTACATTGTAGGAATCATGCAGTTCAATTTTTATCACTGGAATAGTTATGTAATCCCATCTGCTCAGCATGACTGGCCGTGTGTAGAAATGGCTAGATCAGAACTATCATTCTTTTGCAGATGTTGTTCAACCCATTACACAACCTGCAGAAAGTAGCTTGGGAAAAGGCAGAGATTACATTATCACACTGCGGGCACCCTAGCCATCTTAGCCACAGAGCTAAGGAGTTTCAGCTTGCTTTCCAGAAAGAAAAGAAAAAGGGTATACTGAAATGGACAGCAAAATTCTACAAGCAAAAGAAACAACTGTAAAATTTATAAATGAAAATGTAAAAGACATTTCCTGCCACTAATACAGACATGCTGTTAAATTTCAAAGTGGCCTACCGCTGAATATGAAATATGAGTATTAGATGACCTGAACATGGAAAATACCCTATAACCAATTTATGAAATGGCTTTTCTTTCCAGATCCTGAAGAAATGTGTGCCACAAGAGCTGTGGATCTTGGAGCTGAAGAAGAAAAAACTGTGACAAAGATGAAAAAAAAAAATCCTAGAAAATGGACTAGTAGTTTCTTTTATCATAACCTTTGCTGAATATACTTCGGGGAAATAGAGATGGCTACAACACAGGAGAAAAAGGACAGGTGCATGCTGCTCAGTGATCACTCGGCTGAACAATAACTCGGTGCCTTCAAGAAGCTGTGAGTTTAACACACAGCTGAAGTACATCACCAAGGAGAGAAATCCAATCTCCACAGAGATTATTTATGACAAAGTGCACCTAACTGAGGCCCAATTTGTTTGTGGAATTGCAGTCATTCCATTTCAACTAAACAACAAATGAATCTGCCTTGCAGAGGATTGGTTCAGGGTATAAAAGAAAACAAGAGAACAAGATACAACACTTCATTTACACACCAATTTACAGGCTCACTTACAGAAATGATTGATAAAGCTTTTTTCTTTTCTATAAGCAGAGGACTATCTAAAACAGAAGGCCTCTGAATCACATCTAAAATTTTTCCTCTGTAGAGTGAGTACTTATTTCAGGTTTATTAATGTACACTCATTGGATTCAAACTCATACTTTGTCTCATTATTTTTTATGGTTTTTCAATTTACTTTACATGGTTAAAATGTAAGCTTTTGTCAAACTAAATAAACTACCATAATTCTTGTTTTATATAAAACACACTCTAAGATTCAATTTCCAAAAGCAAAAAGAAGTCAGGGCACAGTGTAGGCTCGCAGCTCCTCATGGGCAGGGGCATTGGGAGCGGTGGTCACAGACTTCCCACTGCCACAGCAAGGTAGCAGGGTAGCTCCAGGCATCAGACACCTCTGTAGGAAGGTGCTTTTCTAATTAATCTTATTAAAATGTCATTATTGATGCTATCTGAAAGCACTCTATTTCAAAAAGCTCACATTTTACATTGGAGGTGCTGTGAAAACACTGAAATCATCTAACATAGGCTAACATATCAATCAATATCACTTGGCTAAATTTTATTCAAAATTAACTTTCAGTATGTTCAGTGAATATTGAAAGTTGAAAAGGAATTTTAGTCGCCAGTTACAGCCTTGGTCAATTTCTGCTCCTTTTCTCACCCTTATCATCCACAGGAAGACTTCATTCCTCCACAAAGCCCATATGAGCATTACCTCAGTCACCAAAAATGACCACACATCAAATAGTAAAGCAAAATATTTGGCGACAGGCTGGGCACCATTACAAGACAGGCACTGCTGCAATCTTGAAGATAGAGTAGGAAAAACCTGAAACTGTTGAGAAACGGTAATCAATGGTGTCCAAAAAATATTCACAGGTGCACATAAGAGGGGTAGAGAAAACAGTTAGTGTTCACTAATTAAAAACAAAGCTATAATTTTACACACACCTAAAATGAATTCTCAAATTCCAGGTATTAAAAATTAGCAAAAATGACTAGTAGCAGTACACATGAGATCTGCTTTTCAAAAGAAGTACTGAAAAAATACTTCTTAAATTAAAAAAAAGTACTGAAAATACAATCCAATATATTTCCAAGCAGAAGTGGCAACAGTTATTCAAAACATTCAAATAGAAGAAAGACAAAAGGTCAAAACCAGAGAACTAGACAATTTAGAGAATCTGTATTTGAAATGATGGGATCTATCAGTGCCTGCTAAAGAGTCATGCAGAATGAATTACAAATAAAAATATATAAAAAGCCCAGTAATCAAACTCTGCTTGTCCAACAGCTGAACATGAAAAGAAGAATCTTTAACAAGCATAAAAAAAAAAATCGGTTTACTCTGGGAATTAAAGCAAAAATGTGAAGGAGAGAGAGGCTTCTCTCAGCTTCTCAAATGTGTTATGTAGCAGAAATAGATGTACGGTATTTTTAACTTGAGAACTTCCACACTTTAAATGACACACACTGATAACTGAAATCTGGCAAAAAAAAAAAAAAAAAAAAAGACATCTTCTGTGTTAATGATACAACAATGAAAGTGGGAATCTGTGTGGAAAGAACACGGAATTAAATAAAGCCAAAGGAGAGAGACAGGACCTCCAAGATTGAGCTGGATGTGAGAAATGTGTATCTATGTTTTTAACTAGCTCCCCAGCATCTTGTTTTCAATAGTTATGCTTATCAAAGTATCTGCTTTATACACAATTCAAATAAAATTAATATTACAAACAGCACTAAATTTGAAACAGTACAAAAGTAGGGCAAAATGGAGCAGCTGGTGTCAGAAAAGGTAAAGGAGCAAAGAGCCTGACCATCAATTTAAGTAATGCTATGAAAGATGGTTTAACTTAATACTTCCTTGTTTCGCCAATTATGCAAAATCTTTTGACTGTGTGATTATGAAATATTGTGAGAAGCCATGTGTGAAATGGGATTTCCTACATACACACCACAGACTGATAAGCAATATATGTTAGCTGCAGGGAAAATATCAATAGATGTGACAGGACAGTTTAAACTGAGGAATATATTTGCCAAAGATATGTTCAATTGCCTTTGGTTTAAATATATATGTCTACTTAATAATGTGTGACTCACTGGAGGAATCTGGTCAAAGAATGAAACTTAGAGTTGTCATACAATCAAATTACAGTATATAAATTACATGAACACAGAAGAAATGAAACATTACTAAGTAAGAACTGACAATAAAATAAAAAATTAGAAATTAACTATGAACATAGCTCAAATATAATGCAGTTACCAAGCCATTAAGGGAGAAGCATTAGAGGCGGGTGATAAAATTTCAATATTTTAGATATATCATAAATACTAAGGAAAGGTGTAAATTTGAATGATGTATACTGTCCTGAGCATGACGCTGGATGATTCTGTATATATTCTTTACATGTTTCTGTATAAAGCTCTGTGAAACTTTCTGTCTGTGAGCTCAAGTTGGGAAGCTTCATTTCTTTTGAAGCTGACAGTGTTTTTCTGAGTAACTTCTAATTTTGAACATGGGTTTGAAACTCTCATTGATGGGCTAGAGGCTTTCAGGATTTGATGCTATCAAAGACTACTATAGATATCTCAGGACATAAAAAGAATCTCTTAACTTTTATTTCTGACTATTTACTGCAATCGTACTTTAAAAAGCTTAAAAAAAAAAACTAAAAAGGAGTTCATACTTGGTGAGAAACAAGTTCTTGTAGGTTTTCTTCTTTGGTTTCGGAAAGGTAAATAAAAGCATTTCGTGTATTTGTGTTCACTGTATACATGACATCTAGCTCAGTGGCAGAAAATGAAAAGCCATTCTGAATGACATCCTGCAACAACTGTACCTATCTGACTAAAAAAGTCACATGCAAATGTAATGATCTCCAATAAGCAGCAATATATTCATTCAGAAATATGTAAGACTGTTAGCCAAGAAAATGATTTATACTATCGGAAAAACAGAAATACTGCCTTAATGATGTGAGAAAACTAGGAAGACCCTTGATAAAACCTATGATTTAATATTTTACTTCAAATAATGCTAGGTAATCATTTTCCCCAACTTTATATGTTTTGGTCCTGCTATCTCCCCACTTATATTCCAACCAAATACATTATCTTCTAACTTCTTCAGGAAAATATTACAGACTTGAATTTATTTTTTTAACATATTTTGTATCATTAGTGCATGTATTTCAAAGGGATCAGAACTTCTGTCTCTCCTGGTGAATGCTGAAAATGTAGATGCTTAAGAGACTTCTAACAATGCCACTTCTTTGAAAATCTGCTACAAACAGACTTTCTACATGTCCTCTTATATTTTTCTTTTCTTCTTCCTTCCCCTTCTAAGGCTTCTTTTCATCTTACATTGCCTCTGAATTAAGGATGGATTTTAGTTTTTATTTTTTATACTAATCATCATGGTTGAATTGTTTGAGACTAACTTGCTTTGGAAAAGCCAAGCCACACAAATATGCTTCTGTCGCTAACTCACACATATTTTTTAATCAGACAGCATAAGTTCAGCCGGTAATAATGCTTTTGAAAGTATGACAGCGATGCAAGTATCTTGGCAGCCATTTAAGGAACAAACTAGAAAGTAATGCTTGGCCTTGAAAAAGTCTGATAGCATATTACTGATATAGCATGTTTTCTTTCTGTTGTTAAGAAGTTATATATTATTTGCTTCTCCCACCACCAATCAAATATGTTTTTCAAGTAACGAAAATTCCAAAGAAAGAGGATTTTTACCTCTGTTAGTAACTTGTCATTCTGCTTGAGGTCTACATTAGAAGAGTATAAGGGCTTCCCAAATACTCTTTTGTCAGAGCTCTGAATGTATCCTCCCCAGGAACATACATTTCCTTAAATTATTTTCTGCTTCTACAGACACTCTGTTCTTTTTATCCATGCTTATTTAACTCAGAACTGCCTTTCAATCCACTTGTCACTCTTCACCAGGATTCTTTGCTCTTTGGCTGCATTTATAATTCACCTAATTCACTGTCCTTTGAACTTATTTTACTCTTGGTGCCTCACTGAGGTACTTCCCAAGAGATTTTATCCCAAGCTATAAACTGTGCAGACTGTAGCCAGTCTCCGGATTCCAAGATTCATTTTAGTTTTGGTAGCACTCATATGCTGACATAATACGACACAAGAATGTGAAGGGTATCACAGATAAAATTTCCGTTAAATAAAAATTTACAGTACACAGCATCTTTCAGAGACACTAACTTAAAACCACACACAATACCATAGCTTTAACAAAAAAAAACCAAACCCAAACCACCATTAGCCCCCACAAACAGCTGGTTTTAGTATTTCTTCATATTCAAAGCACAGTGGTAATTAACAGATCTGGAATAATTTACACAGATATGACCAAGTATACTTGCCGCCAGATTTCAATCTCCTGCCTCTCTCTAACTAGAAAGCTACCTTTTCGTGTAGGATTGCTATTTCAGATCAGTAACAAATCTTTTTAACATGAAATAATATTTAACAAAGGGTGGTGGTTTTTTAAATGTTTATTCTAAACCTTCTCTCTTTAGTTCATATTTGTATTCATTACTGCAGAACCAAATGCATGTAGGGAGGGAAAATATACTGCAGGACAGCATTGAGCAGGATATTGTTGAATCAGTGTCTTTTCAGGTTACAGCATTTAAAAGGCTCACAACATTCAACCACAGGATATAAAATATTCTACTTGGAAACCACAACTTAAAAGACTTACTCATTTGATTTGCTTCCTCATATATATTTATTCAGTTTTAATTACTCTTACAAATTGCCTTTTCTATACAGTTTACGTAAAGAAATACACAGCAAAACCAGTATGGAAAAGCCATTTCACAGATGACAAAATTCTTTGAAGCAACAGTTATAGAAACAACTTATTGTATGCAAAGTAAAACAAATCTGTCTTCATGGAGGACTGTCAGAATACACAATAACTTACTGATTAGATAACTGATGAGTCTAACATACTTACATTTTGTAGCAACCACGCAAATCACTTACTGTATTCCTCTAGAAATTGGCTAGTTCTGTACCAATGAAGAGTTCCAACCTCATCTGGTGTTTTCTAAATTGGTTGTGGATTCTTCAAATAAGAATATGTATCTTGCATTAAATGAAAAGTAAAAATAATCTGAGAGGCATTTTTTTCAACACTTTCGTAAAAGAAATATACTCCAATTATCTACAAACATGAAAGTTTAAAATCATTCAGTACATCTGCCTTTCCTAATACTACCTCTTCCCCAAACAGTTCTTCCCTGACAGCTCTTGTGTACAAGAACTGACAAAAGCAGTTATAGTGTAAGCAAATGGCTTCATTATGGCCAAAACTGTAGCCCCACATTGTAAAGTGGGCATCAATGAAGGAGGAGAGCACCAAGTGATGAGTAAACTATCTCTATGGCTATGATCATGTCTCTTCTGACAAACTCAGGAATTACCTCAAATATATTACTTCCAGCACTCCTGGCTGAGGACAACACATAATGCTGCCGCTGCTCTGACAACCTGAATACCATTAACCTGGTCTGTTTAACCCGGGGGGAGATAAAAGTTCTCTAGAATAAAAAGGAGATGGAGCAGACACAGATTATCCTGCATTAAGCAAGCCTCTGATTAGGAGTATGTCTGACAGCTGTTGGACAACTGCAGGAAACATCTCTGGCAAGCAAATCTCAAACAGTCTCTGAGATGATGTTGTGCTACCACTGAAAAGCGCTAAGTTAGTCACTGCTTTTACAGTCTTGAGGAAAAAAATGCATAATCTTCTTGATTTAATTTTCTTCTATATTCTCTGAATCATCAGCATTTGGTACTTAAACGGTAATTAATGAAAAAAATGTTAACAATAACACTAAGCTTCATCCTTCCAGCAGTTTTGAGACATTTTTCCTATTTTCTCACAAGGCACTAAGATAGTCTATTAGTACTCAGACATACAAAGCTTATTCCAAAGGGTAAAGTAAGCATGTACTGCTGAAAATTAGAGCCAAATGCATAGACAATAGTAAGACAAAGTTGATTTTAAAGATTAAAAAATATAAGTTATTGATATATGTAATACTTTGTGTTTTCTTGGAATTTGTTTGCAATTAGCCTATGAACTCTGAAAATAAAAACCAAAGACTTACATGACTTAGAATGAGAAATTGCCTAACAAAATTATGAAGTCTTTTAAATGGAAAAAAAATATTGTAAGATTGGCAAATATTCCTCCAATAATTTCAAACTTCAAATCATTATCGGTTACAGTCTTTGTTTTTAATTCTAAAGTATATTCTGTCTGGTTGGCAAGTCCACGGAATAACATTCCTTAGCCCTTTTGTACTTATTTATTGACTAACTCCACATGTCTACCCACATTTCTACCTATGTTTTCAGTATTCTTTCATTAGTGCTAACTTCTCTGCTCTCAGTGGTTATGTTTTGTTTTTTTTTTCTTTTCAGGTAATAGATGCAGAAGCTAACTTAGTGGAAACCTAAACCTATTCATTCTGAAGTTATTACAAAAGCTGCTCCTGATTACATGAACATGATCTCCACTGAGATGTGCATATTTTTCATTGAACAGAAACAAAATAAAAGACATTTGCTGTCTGTAATAACTATTAAATTATTTTTCAGTAAGAGAATAATAAAAAGGGATGTCATTCTGCAAAACAGACTGATTCACGACATGTATAAATTACACACTGACACTTTTCACAGTGTCTCACTACGTATGATAGTGCAAATTAAATAACCCAGTGCCTTTATTGGAACACTCACTCATTTTGTTATTGTTTATAACAATCTATTTTGATACACACTAGGCTGCACACATTTCAAATTGCACAGAAATATTCCATTTTAATACAATCACAATTTTGTTCAACGAAACCTTGTTCTTTTGGGATTCTACTGAACACCAGATCTCCAATACCTCAGTTTCTTAAAAATGTTTCCATTGATCATAGGGCTCTTCGTAAACAAACTGAAAAAAAGCACAAAAAAAAACCCACAGAAAAAAAAAGACATGTAAAGCAAACCAAATTCAATTGTGTTTCTTGTCAATTTGCATGACTGGTTTTCCTTGTTTTTCTTCTGACAGTTTAAAAACTTTGAAATCTGCATCGCCTACTTTCACTGCCTTTTCAGTCAGGTTTCATGTCATGTTCTTTGGAGATGTCTTTATTTCAGCTAGTCTCCTTATGCTCTACAGTGAATAGAAAGAAAATGGTCACTTTTAGGACTCAATTTGTGTAAGTTATTTTAGATGTCTGTTTCAAAATGAGACAGTTTACTCACCTGGGGGTTCCCATTTCTCTGTACTGACTGTAAGATAAGTGGAAACAATAAGCTTAGATTTAGACACCTCCATTTGGACAGATGAATCCCAGGCTTCCAGGTCCTCTCAGATACAATCTCTAATTCACATGCCCAAAAGGCTTTTTTTTTTTAAGTCCTGTATAACAGAACCCCATTTCCTGACAGATTTCCACTATGCCATTCTCTGAGGTGGTCACTGTGGCAATTTGCTTCTAAACTCTGTAAAATATGGCATTATTCCAACAGTAGCTTGTTTTGTCTTGTCTCTGGTTTTGTTTTTGTTTCTGACAGCACAGCATTGTACAGATTAACTTCCACCAAACATCATACTGACCTAGGCCTAGCATTTTCCCCTCCTTGTTTCTCCAGTTACCAGAACTTGTATGGAAGTTTGCGTACAATTGATTTGGTGCCTTTTTCTGACACCCTTTTCAAAGGTGGTTTTATTTCCCTTTTACTTAGTTCCATCCTCTGAGCTATACTGCACTTAGGATAATTCTAGTATCTTTAACTGTAGGAATGTCATCCTGAACCACATTCTCTTCTGTACCTCGCAGCTTTCTTACAGCTCCTCAATTTAAATATTTTCTTGCAGTCTTCTTGATGTCAAGTGTCAACAGCTTGGTTTCCTTGCAGTTTAGATGAGATCACTCTCTCTTACATAGGCACCTTTTATTTGGAGCAGTCCTTCACATAGTATTTTCTTCAGAAAATGTTAAAACCCCTTATATATGAACTTATGAGTTTAATCATTGAATTGATAAGCAGAGCTAATAGCCAAAAGCAATAGCTTTATTTTTCTTCCCAAATTTCTTGCCTATTTTGTTTTTTGGACAGGCTGCTTTTGGACTCATTTACACTAAAATAATTATTTAATTCCCAAGGTAGCATTTCCTAATCCCTTTGCAGGACACAGAAGTTTATCTACTATCCCTCAAACGACTGTCAGACTGTTACTAACAAGCATTTCAAATGAATTGTTGTTATTTTGCAATTAACAAAGAGAAACAAATCACTGACATTGCTAATCCCAAGAACCAGACAAGAGGATGTTCAGGTACACCACAGCTCTTGTTTTCTTAACAGTTCTTCAACAATACTGTACTCAAAGCAAACAAATATTCCTTCCAAGGGCTAGGAACAAAACCAAAACAGCTTTTATTGGTTGATTCCTAACAGAAGCAGTACAGCTATTATTGTTTAAAGTATTAGAGTTTCACAGACATTAAAGACATCAACTTGTCCCCATCAATATGTAAGGCATTTGCTCTCTATCATTTGCAGTTTTGTCTGTTTGACATCTAGTTTCATACATCAAAAACACAAAACCAAGGAACAAAATTGCTCCTCATTTGCTCTGATACTCTAAATTTAAGGTGCATCTGAAATAAACCTGGCATTCTTCCGGTTTATTTGAATCTGATTACACTGGGAAAAATGTGCTTGATTTTTAGTATCCTAATAATTCGCAGAAGAATCAAAGATACCTCTCCAAATGAACCGTTAGCAACAAAACTCATTATGCAAGGTCAAAAAACATCACTGTCTGCATATGAAACTCTGTAAGGAAGCTCATGAAAAAAGACAGTGACCTTGATATTTTTCACTTCCCTGCTTTGAGAAATCCCTCCTGGAAGATCAGACACTTAGTATTTAAAATGATATTATCTGTATGCTAAGACAAATATAGTAAACAAACCACATTGATTTCAGCCAAGTTCTATGGAGAAAATGACCTGAGAGCTTCTTTCTAAACTTACGCCACTGTATTTCAAGCCTAATTTACCTGCATTAATTCTAGCATTACACCTTTCTTGAGTATAAAGTGACAAGGAAGGGACTATATTATTTTCTTCCTGAGCAAGTTCCTATCATGAAGTTTCCTGGAGACAAGCCTTAGATTCCCTGGAAAGAAAGCTCAGCTTCACTGCAGAGATGCTCAACACTACAGACACAGAATGTACATAATCCTTGCATGCAGAAGTAAACCTAATAGAATGAGTATGATGACTTATTCCTGATGATACAGTTTCAGCAGCCTTAACTCACATTATTACCCATCTCTAATCCTTTGATTTATACAGAAAACTTTGGGGGTTTCTTCCAACCAGAGGTTACGTAGAACTTAGCTACTTATACAATGATAATTCCTGTTATACATAGATTTAAAACAAGACAATTAAAGACCATGAATGAGTATGCCAGGTATGCTGGGGTTGCAGGTGAAGTTTGACAGGTGTCTCAAACTTGTCTCCCTTGTAACCCAGGAAAAGCCTTGTTTGTTTCCCTCCCTTTACTCCCTTCCCCACCCCCCACCCCATTACTCCCCTCTTCCCCACCACCCCTCAGCACCACTTGCGCAAAACCAGTGCTTCATTGTCTCAAAAAGTTGTTTGGAATACATTCTCAAATTTTAGTGAAACTAAACATCATTTTACTGTAATGATGTTGGTTATACATTCATTTAGATGGAAAGAAAGGTTAATCAGGTACATCCAAAATCCACCATGTTTACAGGTAAATGACAATGGAAATCATGAGACAGAAAAAGAGGATGTGGGCCCTACTGCATCCATTACCCAAACCCTTGGTAAATTACAGGCATCAAAATAAAGCTGGCATTGGAAACTGTGAGTTCCCACTTATGCAATGGCAGTCATGGAAAAAACCCAGCACTTCCATGCTGCCATCCATTCCTGAGAAGCTAATGTAAGTTACCTGTGATTCTGTTTCCAGAAGTGCCAGAGATCTTTCAGAAACTCTCAGTAGATGCAAAAATATTCAAGGAACATCACGCTGTTTCTTTACTTTCCAAGGAACGGAGACTTGTCCATGGCCATTCAGTTCTCCTAAATTTCTTCTAAAAAGAAAACTTATGGTCCCAGCACTGCTGAGATGGCAATATTTTGAGAAAGCAGAGAAAGCTCACTTTTACTTAAGTAATGCAACTGTCCAGTGAACAAAATATATAAATGGCTGTTCCTGGAGAACTATCTCTCTTCTAATTTAACACCAAAAAGGCCTTCAAGAGAATCTAAAGACAGTATCTTATGTTAACTGATGCCTCTTGATCTTAACAATAGCTCATGACCTGTTGTGATGGCTGATTATGATTTGGTCATGCATTTTAGGTTCATCTTCTCTACTTAATTTAGATTCTATGAGTCAATGCATGATGTTCTATTCTCTAGTTCAATTTCTTTACACTCCTTCATAATTTAGTTGCTTCACATGCTGTGGAAAATTCAAGAGGATGGAAAAACCATCATGAATATTTCTAGGCTACAGTGTTATGTGCCTAATGAGAAACTGAAATTTTCGTTTCTAAAAAAATAACATATGTTCTAAAAGTCCTTGTCAGTGTGTAAATATAATTTTACTTTGCTCGCTTACTTATAGAACTGTCTAATTAGTCATTAGTCCATTGACAGAATGCATTCCCTATCTCCCAGAATCAAATACGATATAGCGAAATATTGTAGGTGTTGCTAACTATGTATTTTTGACATGCTGAATATATCCAGGAACACAGCCATCAGAGATCAAGTGATTCTGGTCTAATTTGAAATGTGGCAAGATGGAAAACTTTAGAATGAAACTTTTTATTGCCTCACATTCTAAGTAACAGCTAAAAATCTACAGCAATGTCAAGCTCAGACTATTCACAATCAGAAATACGATTTCTACTTGTTACTTTTTTTATTTCAATAGTAAATAGCATAATGAAGAAATTAGCACAAATGGTTATGTATTACATCTAGCACAGCTGAGTAATTTGGGGAGTGCAGGAAAGTGGAGATTGGCTGATGGGTTTAATTTGGACTTGTATTTACACTAACTTACAGTAAATTTAGCTAAATTGTTTTGACACAAGGATCTGAATGTTTAATTTTCAAAACGTTTCATTTTTCAGAACCCCTTACTGTTTTGGTATAAACTTACACAAATATATATTCACATGAAGTATAATTTTCTGAAAAGATGCAATTCTACCGAATAAACTGCTAGTTCATTAGTAAACTTTGTTTTGAAAAGTTATTATTTACAGCCTAAGACTGTGAAGTTCTGAATAATTTAGATATGTGACAGAAACCCATTTTACAGTAAAAGGTGACCAGGAAGCTCTTTGCCAGGAGATGTAAATCATATTACTATGCTTACCACAGTATTCTGTTGTCATGTCATGTCAAATGTCATGTAATTTCAGTGTTCCATGCATATTTGAGTCTTACATACAACTGCACTAGGTACAAGAGAAGTAACAATCTTTGCAAAACACAGAATCATAGAATCATAGAATAGTCAGGGTTGAAAAGGACCTTAAGATCATCAAGTTCCAACCCTCCTGACATAGGCAGGGACACCTCACACTAAACCATGCCACCCAAGGCTCTGTCCAGCCTGGCCTTGAACTCCGCCAGGAATGGAGCATTCACAACTTCCTTGGGCAACCCATTCCAGTGCCTCACCACCCTCACAGTAAAGAACTTCCTCCTTATA
>WYDI02006529.1:0-38767 GCA_009867235.2 Psittacus erithacus
GCAGTGGTTTGTGTTACACCTTAGTTACTGGACTGTTCTTATCTCAGCCCGTGGGAGTTACATTCTTTCAATTCTCCTGCCCGTCCCTCAGGGGGCAGGAGGGGAGGAAGGGTGGGGAGTGAGAGAGTAGATGCGTGGTTCTCAGTTACCAACTGGGCTTAAACCACAATAACCCTGTAAATCTTATAAAGGCTTTTCAAGAAGCAGAGTTCTGCATTTACACAAAAACATATTACAGAAAAGATAACAAAGTTCTATTTCAAGAAAAACCATGTACTTAAGGATTTATGGAACAAGACTGAATACCTCTCTATGCACTTCTGGCTTTCCATATTCCACACCACTATACACCCATCCACACTTCCAGCTGCCAGATACTGCCCACAAGGAGACCAGGCCACAACATTTAAGGTCTAAGGAGAAAAAAACAAAACAGAAAAAACCCCATATTACTGATGCATGCAAAGCATTCATATTCTGGAGCTTAAATCAGACATGTCCTGGAATAAAAAAACAGTAATAATGATCTTAAGCAAATCATATCCAGCCTCCTGTACTACAGCTGGCTTTAGGCACTTCCCTGCGAGAAACATTCTTTGCAGATAGCACACTTATTTTTAATGAGAATATCCATCTTCTGTCATTAAATGCTGCCATGAGGTTGAAAAAACCTGATTCCAGACATGCAGAGGAAAGCATGGTATATTTTCCAAGCTCAACACTAAACATAGCTGTACTTAACTTAACACAGGCCCATAAATTAAAATCCAAGACTGTGTGTTCTGTATCTTAGTAACACTAGGAAAATAGTCCTCTTCAATGTAAAGGTTTCCAAGTATATAATGAGGTCAAAAGAAAGAAGATGGCACCATTTGAGCTGCTATGTAGCTAAATGTTAGCTTAATAAAATACAAAGTGAACCACTGATACCTCTGTTCTGTACAGAAAAATACTCGAAATTTTCCCTAAAAAGCTACGTATTTAGAGCAATTTGTGAAAACAGATGTTCTTCAGCTGCAGCTGGTGACTCACCAGTAGCCCTTACAGGTCTAGTGGGTTATTATAAATGAATGAGGGGAACCAGAGAGACATGTTTGACACTCATTTAGGATCTCTTGCCTTGTTTTCTAACACAGAGTATCAGGATCACAACTGAAATAGAATGTAAGCAGTCGTTACCAAGGGCAGGGGAAAAACATACTGTCTAGAAGACAATATCTAGCAGAATAACATTTACATTATTGAATATTTAGCAAGCACCTGTTTTATGTACCTACCTGTGTGATGAATGTATCCGACAGATCAAACTGAATATCCCAGGTTTCTCTTCTGTATAGTTTAACAACTTTATCTACAGGAATTGCCAGCAACTGCTCAAAAGAAACAAGAATTGGGCAATTTAAAACAAGTTAGCTTTCATACAGAGCACTGAAATAGCATAGTTCCTTCACTCAGAAGCATTACAGTTGTGACTGCCTCAAGTATTTACAGTAATGCCAACTGAGAAAGTAAAGAAAGCTGAAGAAACTTGAATTACAAGCTTCTTTAATGCTTTTCACATACAGCACAGCAAAGCATGCCTGGTTTTATTTCAATCTTTCTTTCTGGCAGAAAACTGAAGATAATGACAGCTGCACCATAAGGTTAGAAGCTCTTATTTATGAAGCAGTTAACACACAGATAAATAGTTTTTAATGCTCTGGGCATAAGGCTTGTGTTCTCCTTTTTCCTTCATCCCCAGATCTCTTTTGATCAGATTACAATTTCTCAATAAATCCTATTGAACACCTGATTCCTGAGCTCATTTCATCCTTCACAAAGCTACATAAATGTTACTGCATGTTTCTTTCTTTTAGGATTGGGTTTTTTTTAAAGTCTTCTAGCAATCTGCTTCATAAGAGAAGCAAGAGAAATTACATCTCAAATATGTGTATTTGTGTGAAGAATTAGCCTAAAAGTTGAAAGGATTTGTTCTCATGCAATATGGATATTGAAACAATTTGTACTGCACGTGACATTCTCTCTTCCACAGAAAAGTTATGAATAACATTATCACAGCAGCCATGAGGCTTGAAAAGTGGACACAGACAAAAAGGCCAACTTGAGGACACAAGATTGTTCAGGTAAGAACTGTGAGGAAACACTAGTAAATACTCTTGAGATTGAGTATGTCATTGGAATGTCAATAAAATATGAATAGGCTCTGCCACACTATTATAACAGGCAAGCACAGATCCATGAAATAATTTTTGCAAATGGACAACTGGCTCAATTCTCTGAGCCAAACCTTTCCTTCAAGCAGGTCAGGACACGCTTCATTTCATACAGGTTCACATTTACCTGCGCCTTTCACCTCTCTGCATTATCAGATGTTTTAGAGGTGTTCTAGGTTACACACTACAGAAATATAAGTATACTAACTCCCCGACACATCTTGATTAGCAATCCATACATACTACAGTTGTAGCAGTACATACAGATTGCACTAGACATGTAATATCAGCACCACCATTAGGCACAACAGAATTAACTTCATTCTTCAGGTGAAAAGGAAGGGAACATCTTATTTAGGAAATATTTACAGAGCAAGATTACTAATAGGCCAAAATTTACTTAAAGCAGAGAAAGACTGAACTCCTTCAATGCTCTGTTGTGAGCAATTTGATTATTTCCCTCGTGTACAATGTTCCTTCCTCTTCAGCACAACATGACTGTTTAATACTGTTTTAGGCTGACAGCTGGACTACTGCCAAACACAGTTTGGAGCTTAAAAGAGTAAACATTTCCAGGTCTTTATTCTTCCTAAAAATGAACTTCACTCCAAATATTTTCCTTAGTCCCAGAAGCTGCAATTTTGGAATGCTCAGATTGATTTCTACTGTTGGACCCCAAAGAGAAAAGAAGGATTAAGATGTGTGGCTAAACCAATGTCACTTACTTTCCCATTGCCAGGTTGCCATCCAAGCCTGCATATTGATTTAGCATTTATCACATCATTACACTTCTGCAGCAGTGGCCAGCTTGTTGTGCATGTCTGAAAACAAAATATTAAAAAAAAAAAAAAAGTTTCTAGCTCTGCAAAAATCAATTTTAGAGTACAAATTCTTAAAAGAAAAAGTGGGGGGGGAAAAAAGCCCTAAAAGGAAGAAAGGTCCTGGTTTTGGAACTGAAGTAATCTCTTTCATACAATTACAATGAACAGAGAAAAATGAAAAAATACCTTGCCGACATACACCTGAAACTATTTTAATGACAATACAACTCCTTGTAACAGAAATAAGATCACAGAACAAATGCTTTTAATCCAGTACAGAGAAAATGAGCTTACATATTTTTAGGTTATAGAGAAACCTGGCCAAAATGTATTTGTCAAGCCCAAATCAAGTGCAGAAAGGTGACACACATCAGCCTGAGTCTTGCCACAG
Source organism: Psittacus erithacus (assembly GCA_009867235.2). Classification (NCBI taxonomy): domain Eukaryota; kingdom Metazoa; phylum Chordata; class Aves; order Psittaciformes; family Psittacidae; genus Psittacus; species Psittacus erithacus. Next base: position 3,426 of record WYDI02006529.1, read on the forward strand.
CAGTATAAAGAATGAATATTCTCAAATTCCAGCACAGATACATACATCATACTGCCACAATCCTAGGACACAGTTAGTGCAATTGCTTCAAAAAGCACCTGTTGCCAGTCTGGAACACAAGGCATGCTCTTGCTTTTAAAAAAGTAGCAATCCACAAATGCAAGGGTACATGTTCAACTTCACTTACAGGAATAATTTCACATGGATTCTTATTCCATTCAATGGCATTTAGCAAAAAATAATCCCACATACATATGCCAAATTGCCTTATTAAAGCAGTTATCCAAAAACATCTTTGCAAGTTCCTTAGATTTCAAAGAGCAGAGACTAAATCTGATTCTCTCACTAAATTTGATTTTATACAGGTCCTGAACTATTTTAGCCAAATATTGCCAAGTTGAGCCCAAAGACTGTATTTCTAACAAATTGTATTCTTTGAACTGTGACTTATGTAGTTCTGAGAAATTCTGTGAAATCTGCAACAAACACATGGAAAAGTGCTTGCAGCACAGAAAGCCAATCATGTCCTGAGCTGCATCAAAAGGAGTGTGGTCAGCAGGTTGAAGGAGGTGCTTCTCCCCCTCTACTCTACTCTGGTGAGACCACCTGCAGTACTGCATCCAGCTCTGGGGTTCCCTACACAACAGGGACATGAATCTGTTGGAGCGAGTCCAGAGGAGGCCACAAAAATGCTCAGAGGGTTGGAGCACCTCTGCTATGAAGACAGGCTGAGAGAGCTGGGGCTGGTCAGCCTTGAGAAGGCTCCAGGAAGACCTTAGAGCAGCTTCTAGTCCCTAAAGGGGCTACAAGAAAGCTGGAGAGGAGCTTCTGACAAGGGCCTATAGGGATAGAAGAAGGGGGAATGCCTTCAAACTGACAGAGGGGAGATTTAGATTAGATATTAGGAAGAAGTTCTTCCTTGTGAGGGTGCTGAGGTGCTCGCACAGGGTGCCCAAAGAAGCTGTGGCTGCCCTATCCCTGGCAGTGTTCAAGGCCAGGTTGGATGGGGCTTGGAGCAACCTGGTCTAGTGGAAGGTGTCCCTGCCTGTGCAGGTGATTGAAACTGCATAAGCTTTAAGGTCCCTTCCAACCCAAATCATTCTATCATTCCAGAAATAGCAAGCCTCTCATCGACAGCCTTAAACTCATCCAAATAAAAAAGGTTGAAATGCACTGAGCTTAACCCTAAGTCCTGGGAAACTAAAGATGCATGTCACAGGCAGAGAGCAGGGGTCACTGAAGCAACATTGCATCCAAAGCCCCTACCAAAGAAAAACCTCAACATCATGGTCATCACCTCAGTGATACTGGCATGTGAAATCCGTATCTGTTACTAACCTCAAGTCAGAGTAACTGTGTTCCTAATGAGACTAACCAACCAAATCACATATAAAAAAGATATTGTGTAGCATCTCAGAGCATTATTCCACCTCCACCAGTCTACAATCCTGCAAATTACTCACAATTTCACAGGAAGCTTGGTAAGAATTAATAAACCAAAATAGACCCAAATAGCTGCTCATTAGAACAGAAGTCCTTCCTTCACCCTGAAAGCAACGAGCTAAAATTCTGAAGTAAGGAAATATCTTTAATCAGAGCAGTATTTCTGAATGTGCTGAGGACAAAATACACAATGTTGGCCAATTAATAAAAAATAATGGAAGAAATCACAGATTCCACAGACGGGAAGAACAATCCACACTACCCAGGCAACAGTTCATAATCAAACTTCGGGATTTCTCCCAGTAGTAGATAAAAATGTTCTGGAAAGTGTAGTTACCTTTCTTCCCCCAAATCCACACCTATTGCAGCAGGGTTATTTCAGCCAAGCTCTTCTCATTGTCTGTGAAATCCTAGATTTCTTATGAAAGACCTAACTTTGAAAGGCAGGCCCCTTACCTGATCTGCAATTTTCCATACTCTGACAGAACCATCACAGCTCGCCGATGCCTATGTAAGAGATTTTTGCAAAAAAAATAATAAAGACAGAGAAATCAATGCTACAAATTTGAGGAAACAATCCCTAGAACCAAAGCTGCTACCATATATATGCAGTTTTGAAAAGAAAGACTCCCCGTTTAAGCCATTTTAAGACAAAAAGGTTTCTAATACTGTCATCTTGATAACTGTACTTGACTCCAAGCTACTGTCACTACAAACCCTCACACTTCAACTGAGCTGCTTATTTGCAAAGGAGGCTCAAAATTAATATTTAATTTATTTAGTGAGTCATCTTTTCCCCTCTCAAATCAGATCAGCATTCAAGTTCAGAAGAACACAGACAGTAATTGAGTTGTAAAGCAAAGACTGAGTTCTCCTGGGAGGCAACAAGTTGTGACACACTCCATCATCAGTAAGGTCAGCTGAAATCAAGTAGTCTCATGTGCTCAGTCATCATTTTATTTGTAAAAAGTAGTTATGCATTTTCTTTCCCAGAGAAAAGGAGATTCAAAGTAGAAAGTAAACAAGAAAGTGGTTTTACCAGGTAAACATCCCTGGGGTCAAAAGATAGGCTTAAAACAGGAGCATCATGTCCTCGGAATGTTTTCTGCTTGCTGCTATCAGTCACCTCCACAACTTTGACGATAAAGTCACTGCAGATCACAACAGCACGGACGTAGAAGTATTAACATTGTATTAACAATGACAAACTATGTGTTTATGGCAATAAAAACTGAGCATTAAATATATTTGGGGGAAGTTACAGCTCTATTTTTATCAGAGAATAATTTTTGTTCATGTCCAAGTTCATAAATTATGGTTGCTCTTTGAAGAAGATTTTATGTACACACAGACCACATAACTGTTTAATATAATATTTATATGACCTAATGAAAACCTCTGCTTAGATACCAGAGTGCTGACTTAACAAGAACTATCTGTTGAATGAGACCAATACTCATTACTGTAATTATTGGGTCATGCGGTTTAAAAAAAAAGAAAAAAAAGATAGAGCAAGTAGTTTATTATATGACTTTTTAAAAAGATTTTTAAGACCATTTAATGCATCAAATACATTAACAGATTATTTTATTTTTTTAACTTTATTCTCCCCTCCAAAATTATAGCCATTACTGCAGTTTAGCTCAAAATACCAATGCTAACTTCTAAGCCAAAGAGCTCTCGCAACCATCTTTCAGTACCACTCCCTCTCACACTTCATTGCCAACATCCTCTGAGAGAAATCTACTTTTAGGATCTAATTCTATAGGGTTAACCATTACTTTAACTATATTTAGAAATACAAGCTCAGTTTTGTCAGCTATTTAATGCTAATCAAACAGTCATAAAAGGAAGTCCATAAGCTAATATTATGTTAACACTCTTAACCAATGCAAGACAACTTTAAAGAAAAAAAAACCCTACAAATAAACAGGCAATAGGATGGTTTTGTTTATTTAAGAAGCCATACAACTATTTTTCAAATAGCTGAAGTGAACTTTGGCAGCCACTTGGATGTTAAACTTAAATCAAACTAAGTTTGCAGACTTCACGTAAAAAACTGAGAAATCCGGGACAATTAAAAGCAATTCTTCCTAGTTGCATTCCTTCATTTCATGGCTGTCACCTTCTCCTTCAGTACGTTACAGAAGATCTCATCAAGCAGGGACCTCACAGTCTGATGAGCAGTTTTTCCTAATGTGAGTGCCCTGTCCCAGCTGCAGAAGTACTGGGGTTTTGTAAGTGTTTTAGGAACAAAAAAGAGTTTGCTGTGCGTCTAATCTCTCTAATTGAAGTCAGAGCTGTTCCCTCAGATACAAGCACTGGCAAAGGGCCCCAGCTCAAGATCGCTGTCAGATTTAGAGATTACAGTGGTTACTGCCCCCACCTGTCCAGCTGCTCAGTGCTGGTGGACCTGGCGTGCCTGCTCCACAGTTGCCAGAGTGCAAAGCCCAGCACATTCATCCAGATTTCTTTCTAGTTCAACTCACACTTAGAAGAGCCAGGGAGCAGACGTAATGCTCTGCCATCTCTACTGTGGAGGACAAACTCCAGTAGAGGGGCAAGGGGACAGCCTGAGCTAGCGACAGCAGCTGCCCAAAGACTTCACCAAATACAATTAATAATCACCTGAGCCTTAAATAAATAGGAGTGAGGGTAGAAAATATTGTCTGCTTGCTATTTTGTCATCTCTGTTAAAGGAATAGCCTATATTATGTTAAAGCAAACATGCTGCCCTAAGAAATTAACTAAACTATGCATTTAATTCCCTTCAGGCAAGACTTGCAACTGTCATCTGTTATCATTTGGCAGAATGGTGATGATATATATGCTAGAGAATGACTCAATGCTCTTGCACAAATTAGAACCCATTTAACTTTTGCATGCATGTATATATATCTGCAGCACCATGATCCTCAAAAGTTAGGACATTATCTTCAGCACACAGTAACAAAATCCTTGATGCTGTGATGAGATCCATATGGGCAAATATTTGTGCATTATAGGACTGAAAGCTCAAAACACTCAAGTCTTCTAAAGAAATGAAATTATTTCACAACACCAGATATCCATTTAAAATCATTTGGTGGATCAAGTATTTCTCCAGGCACTGTTTCCTAAAGTCCTTTTCATTCCTTTCTCTCCCTCCACATTTTGCAATAAAAAAACATTTTGCAATAAAAACCCTCAGAGTTATAGGGATGAATGATCTCATTGATAAAAATCAGCATGCAAGGAAGTTGCCAGATTTTGAATGACAGCAATGCTTTCCCTTATCACGCACAAATTACCTAGATCCAGCAGCAATTCTGGTACCATCACTATTAAAGATGACGTGGTTTGCATTTGTGGTGAAACGAGTAAGGATGCCATCTGGAGCTCCTTCAGGAAATGTATGGATTTGAACAGTGTTGTTCGATACTGCTGCAATAAGTCGTCCATTCTAAAAACAAAATCCATCACAAAATTTGTTGGTTAAATCACATTTCTGCCCATGGAGCCAAAAAAAATTGCTCTGATGTTCCAAATATTTGGGCAGATTAACTTTAGTAGTTCCAAAAGAGGTCTGAGAGTAAAAGTAACAGGAAATAATAACTTTTATTTCTTCCAAAAAAAATACAAACAGGCAAACTAACTTTAATATTTTATCACCAAGCTAATGAGAATAGAAAAATCACGCTCTTACTTTCAGTCTTGTAGAAACACACTGCTAGATTTAAAATTGAAACTCCAGTTGTTTCAGTAGACTTAAAATTCATTATATTAGCTATGTGGCAAGTTACTGCATCAAAACCTTCCCAACATTTATTTTTACTAAAATAATGAATACTCAGAATCAGTAATGAATTTCAAAGGGAACTGTCTGATCTGCTTCTGATGAATATAAAAGTCGTTCCTTATACATAGACAAGAAAGCTCTTAGAATCTTACATCCTATTTAGATTAATATGCTGCTGTATCAGGAGAGGGCACCCTTGCACCGAACTTCTCAGCTAAATGCCACGAGGGAAAGATGAAAAGCTCATGAACTATACTCAGTTCTTCTCAGAAAACAGAAGGCAGCTGTTTCTTGAAAATGAATCCAGATTAAAAGAAGTGCAAAACTAATAATTATCCTATACCTGGAAAAAGAATAGCTGCTCTCCAAGTGGCAATGCTATTCCTCAGTTGTACGTGGCAGGAAGTTTTTGAAATATTAAAGAAATAAATTTTCTTGAGGGATTTTTTTGTTTGTTTGGGTTCAGGGAGGAGATGATGTTACTTTTCTTAATTTCCAGATTGCCTAAAGTTATAGTAAAAATTCTGAAGATAAACAAAGCAGCAGCCAGTACTAAATAACCTACTAAGAGATGAGATTTGTTACCTAGGTTACATCACATCTCAGATCAGTTCCTCATTTTTATTAATGAAGAGTAATTTTTGAACTGAGTTTTCCTGAAGTTAAGTCTCACAATGCATTCTTCATCTCACTGCTTAAAAATAAAAAAAAATCCCTCAAAAGTAAAAGCACTTCACAGTAAAGTTAAGAGCACATGATTTTTGCTGCTGATGTCAAAAATTAAAATCAGGATTTCTCTCCTGTCTATTCATGAATAGTTGTAGCAATTTCTGGCTCTGCCACTGATTTGATAAAATAACTCACTCAAGTCATCTTACCTGCTTTGGGAAAGAATAAGCAATGCAAAGAAAATAAACAGCAAAATACCCTGAAAATCAATGATCAAAACAGATTACACAGGTACTGCAGAATAGATACTGGAGGTATGTTTATAAAGGGATATGACAGAGGTTTCACTTAAGGCAGTTCTGAATAAGGTTTCAAATTATTGTATTTAAAAATATAATACCTATATGTTAACTGTCATTTATTTCCTCTTTCATCCTCCCCTCCAAAATCACAAATAGCTGAAAAACAATTTTAAAATTCTTCTTTATCACTGCAAAATTAACCACACAATATCTGAAGAACTGATATTCTGGAATTGTTTTCTTCTTCTACAATTACCACAAAGACAACATTTTAGACCTTCTATTATGAATGTAATATAACAATCATTGTACACAAAGAAAATACTGTGAGAATTCTCAAGTTAAATATATGAACATGCATAGTGAAAAGAATTATCTTCTATTAAACATTCATACAGGTAACATGCCTTGTTATTTACAAATAATGACTTCTGCAAAACATAGTAAAAGGAACTTCCTTAACATTGAAATGAACAGACCAGGTTATGCTTCAAATGTCAGTCAGTCCGACTGCAGAACTGCCTCTAGTTGGCATACTCACAAACCCTTACAGCTTATGCAAGCAAAAATCGTGTTCTCTTCTGACTCTGAGAATGGTGGGTCAGAGACATCTATGAGCTAAATGACAATTTTGAGAATGAAATATCAAACAATTATAAAAAAAAGTATTACCAAAGCATGACCAGACTTTGTGAAAGTAATTTTTGATTATTACAGATTATAATTCCTTGAACCTTAAAACAAGCCCACATAAAACAACCTCTTGGCTCTTTTTCCTAATACTTGACGATCACATCTTATGCTGGGAAAGTTTTTGTAACTCACATTGTGAGAAAACACTGAAACTACCTAAAAAATTCATGGAATAATTAGCTTAATCCGATGGATTTATTTCTCAGAAACAACATCAAAGTCAGAAATAAGAATAACTGAATATGAAGGAAGAGGAGGAAAACAAATATTACAGAAGTTTAGTGTAAGGAATAATATTTCTAAAATCCTGTATGGGTTAGAATGAATTGTCAGAAGTATTCTTGATTTATATAAAGTACTTCATTTAGCTAAAATATTCAAAAAGTCTAAAGGCACATTTAATCAAATAAATTTCTGTGCATTTCAGAAAATTGTATTTTCATACTGCTTTGATATTCTCACTTAGACATAAAAGTACAATATGTTCGTATGCCAGATTTAAATACCTGCTGCTCGTTATCATAGAATCATAGAGACAATTAGGTTGGAAAGACCTTTAAGATCATCAAGTCCAACCTTCACCCCAGGACTGCCAAGTCCACCACTAAACCATGTCACTGAGGGCCTCATCTTTTTGAACACTGCCAAGGATGGTGATTCCACCACTTCCCTGGGAAGCCTGTTCCAATACCTGATCACCTCAGTGAAGATATGGTTCCTAATATCCAACCTAAACCTCCCCTGGCATAGCTTGACACCATTACCTCTTGCCCTATCACTCGCTACTTGGGAGAAGAGATTGACCAGTGCCTCACTACAACCTCCCTTCAGGTAGTTGTAGAGAGTGGTAAGATTCCCCTTGAGCCTTCTCTTCTCCAAACTGAACAACCCCAGTTCCCTCAGCCGTTCCCCATCACACTTGTGCCCCAGACCCTTCACCAGCTCCACTGCCCTTCTCTGGACCCACTCCAGCACCTCAGCGTCTCTCTTGTAGTGAGGGGCCCAGAACTGAACACAGCACTCAAGGTGCAGCCTCACCAGTGCCAAGTACAGGAGGACGATCACTTCCCTGGTCCTGCTGGCTACACTATTTCTGATACAGGCCAGAATGCCGTCGGCCTTCTTGGGTGCCTGGGCACAAGCTGGCTTATGCTCAGTGGCCATCAATCAGCATCCCCAGGACCTTACATTAATCTGAAGATAAAAGTGTACATATTTAACACACAGCAGACTCAAATGCACTACATACAGTGTGATTCTCACTTTTTTTCTGCATATTATGCCAATATATGTTTAACGTTACCCACATAAGCAGGACCCCTGAGCTTGCAAATCCAACACCTGCACAGTCACACTGTACATCAACACAAGCATGACATAAGTTAGAGTTCTGTAAATGACAATACCTTTAGAGCGCATGAATAGGCCTTTTCTCCTACATTAAAGGACGTCGGATCATCATCATCCAGGTTTTCCCAAATCCTAACATCTCCATCACTGCCACAAGTTACAATACAGCTGTGGAAGGACATAGGATTTGTTAAGAATCAGGAACAGACAAGACAATCACTGTGACTTTCAATCACAAAATGAAAACGTTATTAAAATGTTAGGGGGTGAGGGGTTTATACCAAAATACAATTCACACAATGCAATACAGTGAATACTTACATTTATTATGTCTAAGTAAATTATTAAACATGAAGGGAGGGAAAAGTCAGGTCTGGGTAGCATAACACGGTACCATGAGTCTCTGACAACTGCCTAGGCCTGGCACTCATCTGAACTGACCTTTAGATATTACCAGTCAATCCATTTTTTCCCAGAACTAAGGGTGAATTTTTCAAAAGACTTAATTAGTACCAATTTCTCCCAGAACTGGGTATTCAACTGCCTCTTAAGACTTTGTAGTCAGCTGTAACATAAGTTTTCAAAGGTCAGGACAAAACTAAGAGTATTAAGGCATACTTGACTGAAGTTTAACAAGCTTAATATGTAGGCCTGGGCCTACAGATCCCTTAAAAAATAGTTAATATGAAATTCAACTTTGATGGGGTTAATTTTCACAATTTTAATGCAGTAAACAATAACCTGAAGTCACAGAGCAAATATACAGGAGTTTCTGTGGGATTTTTAATCAAAGACATCATGAATCTATAACAAAGACATCATGAATCTATAACAAAGACTTGCATTCTTTCAAAAGTTGTTTGCAGTCCCAAATAAAACTAAGCAGAAAAATGTTACAAAGGCAGTGGAGAAGCTGTGATGTTGCTCTTCTCAGTTCTGTAACATCTATACTTTGACAGCAACACAACACTGTGCTGATACTGAGTTTACTGATGCTGGAGAGTCCAGCAGTAGTGGACCAGTGGTATCTGGCAGAGATGTCTGCATCCATTTGCATCTGCATTGTAACGGCAACCAAGGCTTTTTGTGGTTTGAAGGGATTGTTATTAGACTCTTAACAGTAGTCTTCGTACCAAGGCTAATGAACTATAAGAAAGGCATAAGATAATACAGACTTCATAGAATCACAGAATGACAGAATGGTTTGGGTTGAAAGGAGACCTTAAAGCCCCCCTGCCACAGGCAGGGACACCTTTCATTAGACCAAAGCCGATTCCAGCCTGCCCTCGAACACTGCCAGGAATGGGGCAGCCACAGATTCTCTGGGCAAGCTGTGCCAGTGCCTCAGCACCTTCTCAGGGAAGAACCTGCTCCTAATGCCTCATCTTAAAAAAAAAGCCATTAAAGTTTACAGCCATTTCCCCTCCTCCTATCAAGGAACTTAAGCCACACTCAATATTCAAAACTTATCCCTTGAGTTCATTTTGACAGGGCTTGTTCCCTCATTTACCTTTTATTTTTAATCAATAAGAAGATAATAGCAAACATTTATTTCGTATTTATACATTTAAAAGCCAGCATAGGAATAAAACAAAAAGATAGCAAGCCCAATATTGGATTTCTTCAACTATATTTTTAATTTCTCAGTGCATATGTGAACATATTTACTCCCACACTACACCGATTTCTGCTAGATTCTAAGAAATCATTTATAAAAAGCACATATAGAGCTTATATATATATACACATATATAAATGCTAACATCTAAATTATAAATCAATCACTTCAACACTCAGGGCATCAAAATATGTCACATTGCCAGTTCTCAGCACAGGCAAAACTCAGAGGATTTCCCAGATCAAGCCAGGCCATATACCCATCCCAATATCTCACACAGAAACAGCTGGTGAACTTCTGGGAAAGCAACAAACAGGAGCAAGAGCATTTCCTCTCGCAGACTACACTTCATCCTGGTTTCTAGGAATTACTGATTTGTTTCTGGAAAGAAGGCAGCTCCAGGGAGATGTCAGAGCAGCATTTCTTTAGGTACCTAAAGGGACCGGCAAGAAATCTGGAGAGAAACTTCTTATAAGAGCATGTAGTGATAGGACAAGGGGGAATGGCTTTAAACTGACAGAAGGGAGATTTAGATTAGATATCAGGAAGAAGTTTTTCCCTGTGAGGGTGCTGAGGCACTGGCACAGGGTGCCCAAAGAAGCTGTGGCTGCCCCATCCCTGGCAGTGTTCAAGACCAGGCTGGATGGGGCTTGGAGCAACCTGGTCTAGTGGCAGGTGTCCCTGCCCATGGCAGGGGATTGAGACTGGATGAGCTTTGAGGTCCCTTCCAACCCAAACCATTCTATGACAATTAGGCAGTTACCTCCCAGTGTCATTGAAGCAGACGTCCGTGTGGCCCTCGGTATGGCCGTACCGCATCGGCTTTAGTGCAGATGGCATCTTCACTCTCACCTGTTTATTTAGTAGGACAAAAGACAAATTAACTGAAAGGAAAAGCTTCGGTCCGAGCCTCAAACAGCAGGGCAGGGTTAGAGGGACACAGGGCCCGGCCACCAGCTGTCCCCAGCTTGGGCTAAGTGGGACACAGCCGGGCACATGTCCTAAACGGGCCTGCACCTGCTTACATCGGAAAGACCAGACCGTGGAAACGAACCAAGAAAGAAAAGGGGTGAAAACCGCGTTACAGGAGGCCCGGGGGGCGCGGCGTGCCGGGTCCTGGGCCTCAGCCGGCCCGAGCGGACCTAGGCCAGACTACCCACCGGCCCTGGCAAGGACCCTCTTCCCACCAGAGGCCGCAGCTCCCCCGCGCCGCCCTCCGGGGCAAGGGGAGGCCAGGGCCGCACCATCATTCCCCACTCCGCTTACCCCGCCAAGCCCGCCACCCGCTCGCAGCGTTCCCGCGCCCAGCACGGCCGTCCGGCCCACCCTGGGGCCGGCCTCGGCTCGTCAGAGTCCGGGGCGGGGCTGCGCGCAGGCGGGGCCGGGGCTGGGGCCGGCCCCGGCCGGCCGGCAGAGCGGGGATGGCGGCGGCAGGCGCGGTTTGGGCCGCCTCGCAGCGACTCCGCTCCGGCGGCTAAGGTACCCGGCGCTGCCACTGCCTCGACCCCGCGGTTGCGGGAGCTCGCACACCGCGGAGGTGCCGGCTGATTTCTTCCTCCTCCTCGCCCCAGGTCAGGCCGCCTACCCGGCTGAGAGACCGACTTGGCGGCGAGCGACTCCGCCGGGGCGGGCAGCGCAGCGCGATCGGCCGCTCCCTCTGGGCCATCGTAAGTCGGGGTCGGGAGGAGCCAGGCGGGCGGACGGCCGCTGAGGCGGTGGCAGCGGCCCGGTCACCGGGTAGGCTCGGTCCCTGGTGGGCTCGGTCGCTGGTGGGTACCCGCTTTTGCTGCGGAAAACTGTGTGGATGCACGTCGGTATATATATCTTAATGTATGAAGTGCATACGTGTTTACTGTATATACTTACTTACGTTTAATGGCAGTGCCTCAAGAGGCGCAGAGATCACAAAGAAAGCCTAAATGAGGGGCAGTGTCCTTCACCTCCCGCTTATTCAAAATCCCCATCCCATCCAAGTGTTGCAGAGGTCGGGGGTGCTCTGGCCCGAGTAAAGGCAGCAGGATCAAACCCATTTGGCAATCGTTATGGTAATTACGGAATTCCGCTGTAATTACAGCCATCCCGATGTGTGTGCTAGATGCAGTTGACAGTGGTTGTAGTTAGGCAGGTAACGATTGCGCTGCAAAAATCATTAAGCTTTCGTGCGCTGGAAACTAGGAAGAAAGCATTGTGGATTAATTTGATTTATTTCTTGAAGGACAATAAAATGTTCGAGCTCAACACACCTGAAATAAGGATAAAAAAAGAAAACAAACCCGAGTTACGTGTTTTCCCTTTATGTAGCTTTAATGATCTGGCCCAGTTTATTCTCGTTTCTAAGAAAAATTGCTCCCAGGCAAACCCCTTTTATCTTCAGTTTTGCTGTGCCGCAGTTATCGGTGATTGGGGTGAGCAGAGTAATTTATTTCTGTTGGAAATGTGGTTGGGCTCTCTGTAACAGTCACATCGTCGGTACTTTCATGAATGAGTAAGTGACAGCATTACAAAGCAGGCACGCTTCTCTTTAACAGAAAAAATATGCCCGGATTTCATTATTAAACCTCGTGGCTGCCGTGTAGAGACATGTTTTCCATGGGTGCCTCCTGTCATATTTCAGTAAATCGTGATTTCTGGTGAGGATATAGTGTTCTAGCAAAATGATTGGAGCTGAACTGCTTATTAGATGAGTGGGAAGACCGAGCTATTCTTATTGCAAGCCACTGGCTGGGACAAACACATGTGAACTGTATTTATTTGTCTTTATTATTTTAATTTGCAGAGACTCTCATACGAACTGTACCTAAAATATTTTACAATATAAAAGCCGGTTTAAATTAGGTTCTATTTAACAAGTAAATTCATTGTCTCAAGGTGCTGCCTGCAGGAAAAGCTCTCTGAATGGCATGGGAAAACTGGGGGGAGGTTTTTCGGATGGTGGGGGGATCCCACAGCTATGTGGCCAGGGCACTGCAGGCCTTGTGGTTTGGTCACGTCCAAGGTGGCACGGCACCAAATGCAAAGTTATTCTTTAAATCCGGTCAGGAACTCAACCTGCTGTTGACTTGATTAATAGGTGTAAGTGGCTGCGAGCGGAGCAGCAGGGCGGGAGCCGGGAATCGCGCTGCTCTCCTATTCGGTTTCTGGGTGGAGCGTGAAGTGTTGGTCACGGACCATAAAGCTTTTACTGATTTAGTGTTTGAGAGGCTGCTGTGGTCTGCCGGGTGCTGCGTGCGTCTCTCCTTCTGCACATGAGCAGAGTTTCATTAAAGCAGTAGATGCGAGCAGCCCTCACCTTTGGAGCCTGCTTCCAGATCACTTCCACCTCCTGGGTACGGATAGAACAGCGCCAGTGTTTGGGTTAGGTGGGCATGGACGCATGCCCCCCTCCTCCCGCAGGTCTGCAGGTACACAGACCCAGGATGAATCAAGGGTATTCCAAGGAAGAAATATTGTAGGTTAATTACCACTGGTGCCTTTAGACAGTCACTTTCTTTCTTGTGTGAGTGTGATTATTGCTTTAATTTGCTGGAAGGGCCTCTGGAGTCAAGCTTAAGTATTTTTGGACGGTATCATAAATCAAAATAAGCATTGTCAAAAATGAAGAAAAATAATTTCAGACAGAGGAATTGAGGCTTAATGTTATCCTTAATCGGCTGGGCTTTTTTCCAAAATAAGTCAGTAACAGCTCAACTTCAGTGGAAGGTCAAGTTTAAAATGCGGTCTTGTGGCAAAAATCTAATTGGTGAAATTAATGAAAACAGCATGTGACTGTTAAGGGTTTTTTTAACATAACTTTTATGCAAGTTGAAATTAAAAAGTACTCCAGTTTACTGTAGCTTGCTCTTCTCTCTCAGGATTTTATTAGCTCTAGAAGAATATCAACTTCTGTAACAATTCCAAGTTTGATTTATTGTTCCTTGTGTGAGTCTCCTTGTTTAAATAGAGGCGTAATAAAGCAGTGCTTTTGTTTTGTGTGCTTGGACAGAAAACTTTCAAAAGACTTCTTTCACTAGAAAAGTTGTGCAGCATGGGAACACAAGAGAGGTGGTGGGACCTCTGTCCTCAGAGGTTGCAGGACATGGCTCCCCTGAGCCCAGGCTGGCAGCAGTCTGGCTCCAATCATGAGGAGGGGCTGGAGACACCACCCCCACCCCCCATCATCTGCTGCTTCGTTATACTGAAGGGGAAGTAGTTTAATGAAGACTTGGAGGTGCTGAGTAGAGGCAAGGATCCAGCGGTTCAGGACACAGATATCTAGTTAAAGCAATTCAGTATTTATTGAATAAATTACAAAAGGAAGGTCTGTCTACGCTTATGGCTTTGATTCTCCTATTGGAGTTATTGACTATTTGCTGCTGATTTAATTAGACATATGGTGAGGCTGTAACTGCCTTATCACAGTTGTTGATTGCAGCCTACCTCTGGCTAGGAGGTAAAATTATTATTGTCTCCAAATAGCTGCTAGATACTGCTTTTAGTTTGGGCTTGAAGTCTGAGCGTTGAGGCATCAGTGCTTGAAAGGAAAAGCATCTTGTGCAGCCATCTGCACCCCCCTCCGCAGCCTGGCGAAAGACATGCCTCTGAAGGAGGGAGCTGTGCACACTTCAAAAACAACAACAAAACCCACCCAGCTCCCTGCTTGTCCTCAGGAAATGTAAGCTGTGACAGTGCTGGATAACCTTGAACTACAAGCCAGATCCTGTGGCCCGAAATGAACTGTGCTTATCCCAGCACGTTGCTTTGTCTTTGCTGTTCGCTTAGGTAGAAGAGTTTCAAGCATAAGGCTTTTGTCAAGTCTGTCTGCTTCTGAGATGCCTAAGGTATCCCCATATAGATAAAGGCTTTTGTAGGCAGGAGACTAATTATATCTACCAAAGGATCTCAGGACAGTGTTGGACTCCTCCATTTAACCTTGCCTGTAGGGAAAAGTACTCTCTGTCTTCCCTCTTTTATCCTTGCCCTTCCATCCTGCTCTTTCAGTTGCGCTCCAGCCATTAATGGATGTACAGTACACAGCATTTTCCCTGGACCTTTGCAGTGAAAGGAATAGCTGGTTTAGGTGGATAGCCTCAAGTGGTAATACAGCACTGAATGCCTTGCTGCACTTTATGCCTTTTTCTTTCTGTCACCCAAATTATGTTTGGTTCTCATTTTACTGGGGCTGTGAGTCACAGATTTGAAAGGTTATGGAAGCGTGACCCCTTCTTGGAATGCCAAGCACTGGGATCTGGGCACCTAAATACACTGTGGCTGATGCGTGTTTCAGAAGGCAGCTTGCCTGTGAACACAAGGACATTGTAACACATTTGGAAACAGAGGCTGTATCTCCTGGCTCACAAGCTGACCACTGACCCATCCTTTACTCTTCCTTTACAAGATCAAGTCCAAACCTGGTTTTAGTAGGATGACATCCCTTTTTCTTCATATATTCCATGCTCTTTTCGCAGGTCTGGTGTTATGTCGGATTAGCAATTACTGCTCTGACGTGGCAGAATTGGCGCCTCGGTTCCAGCAGCCTTCAAACCCCAGGGAAACAGCTCTCTCTGTTGCTGGCTAATGGGCCATGTCTCACAGCATCACGTGCTGTTTCTCTAGTTTGAGTTTCAGGGTTCAGGTACCACTAATGGTTCGCGATAGAAGAAAGGTACAAAGTAGAAGGTGCCTTTATAGTTGCATACAACAACAATCTAGAAATGACATGAACACTGAGCTTGCTTCAGTTGCAGACTGAAGTCAGGACCTAACAGGCCTTTTCAGCACTTCTGGTTTTGTACATTTGGCAGTTTTTAAGTAAAAGCCCATATTCTGCATATTATTATTCCTCATGTGGACTGGACATGTAGAATGAGATAATTGAAGATTTTAAAAGCAATTACAAACCGTCATATCCTAATTTTTAAGTACTTGACTTTGCAACCTCATGGGTATCTCTCTGTCCAACTAAAAATTCCATATATAGGGAGTTAATGTATTTTACTGCAGGATGAATCTAGAATAACTTTTTGTCTTCAGTTACTTCTGATTATCACCAGGGTAAATGAGATTTCCTTGTTTTTCTCTTTTCTAATTGTGGAGAAAACTCGGTGCTCTACTTTAGCTGCTTCTAGATTAAAAATATCAATGTTACAAAACCAATCCATGAATCTTGGTCAAAATAAAGGTGTTTTGGGTCTCAGATAAATGAGACCTATCAGCAGCTTTCTTCTATCTGCATTGCATCCTGCAGTGTTTTCACTGAAAAGTGGTTTGCAAAATCCTGAAAAAAGAAGAAGAGATCTTTATTTTCAACTTTGATTTGTAATCACTGGAATATGGGTCCCGTTCTGTAATTCTGTTTGGTATCAGCGAGGTGCTGTTCGTCTAGACTGCTTTAATGCCAGCAGGTCTTCAACCTATTCGCCATATTTAATCTTTTGCCCTCATTCTACATCTCTGCATCTCCTCCCTTTTCCTTTCCCCCACAGCTCTGAGGTTTGGGGATTGTGAATAAGGAATGGAACATCCAAAATTCTGGGGTGAAAGTTACATCTGGGATGCATTTGGCCCACAGACTGCATGTGAGCCTTTTGGCACGGCAGTCTTATTCTTTCACTGAAAGCAGAGGCTGTTGAACTCAGGCTGCACAGCCCCAAGGGAGGTTGTGTCATGCTGGCTAATCCTGATTGAATGGAGACAGGAAGTGGATGCCCTTTTCTTTTCCTGCTTAGTATTTACCATTTCAATTAGTTAAAACAAAAAACCTAAACCAAAACATTAAAAAACCCAAAACACACAACTAAAACCACACAGCCAAAAAAGCCCCCAGTGGAATAGAGGAGCAGCATGTTGTTTTGGTGAAAAAGCATCATGGTATGTGATGGGAAACATTTCTGCATTCTGCCACGCCTCAGGAGGGTATAGCATATATAACATACTGCTATCTATGTAGGCTGGAAAAATTTGCCCCTCTTTCAACTGGGTAATCATAAAAGGATTCTTTTTTTTCAAAGTGCAACATTCTAAAGGAAACCTCTTATCTATTTGAGAATTCAATATGCTTTTGGAGACAAAAGAGAATGAAATCAGCAACTGTAGGTTTCAGAGCAACACTGATTTTAATAATGTAAACTTCCTTCTCTAACGAGCAATAAACAGTTCCATCTTTCACAGCCTTTTAAAATTGCTTTTAGTAAGGGACTGGATTGTTTTAATCCTTTTCAGTATGTAAAGCCCCAGATATTTCAGTCCCTTAGGGGCTTGGTATTTTCTAGCTCCATTTGAAAAGGCAGAGGAAAACAGCTTTCAGAAATTGATGAAATCTGTGACTGATATTTTTTTTCCTTTTTTTTTTTCATCCAGAAAGTGACCCAAAAGTGTCAGTTAAGAAAAAGATCTCTGGCATCCCACCCTGTGGATTAGTAGCAAACAGGCATATCATCTAGGTACAGTAGCTCTTTGTACTCTGACCTAGTTGCTTCTGTTCTGGCTTGTTCCTTCTTGAAAGGTTATTTGGAAGAGATACAGAATTTGTTCATAAAACAGCTCAAGAGTATCACCTGCCACGTGAAGCCCTCCCGTTTAAAATGGACCCTAGCACAGTAGGGTTGCCAACACCCAAAACTCTCTGCATTGCTGCGTATTCAGAATGGATATTCTAAAATCATGTAAGATGGTTTATTATGAAAGATGCTTTTCCCAAAGGAAGGTTAAGATAGCCTTGTCTGGGACCCGGCTGGTATTTGTGGGGTTACTGGTGAATTCAGCTTGATCATATTACTCCACATGCTTAGCAATCAGTTGTCGCTGTTGTCCTGTATACACCTGCATTGGTCTTGTGTTAGCTATTAAAGCAGCTGTGTTTTCTTTTTCCTTAGGTATTTCCAGAAAGTGCCTCAAGGAAGCTTCCTTATGTAGGAAAACCGTGCAAGAAAGAGTGTGCTTTTTGGCAACTTGTGAAGTAGAGCTGCCAAAATGGCAGAAAATAAGGACAATAATACTAAAAACGCAGATGTGAGACCCAAAAGCAGCCGGAGCAGAAGCGCAGACAGAAAGGATGGTTATGTCTGGAGTGGAAAGAAGCTCTCCTGGTCAAAAAAGAGCGAGCATTGTTCCGACACTGAAACAGCAAGTGCTGAGGGAAGATTAGGGACTAATTTAAGGAGCCAAGAAAGAAAGTATAGCTGCTCGTCTATCGAGTTGGATCTAGACCGCTCGTGCGGTCACAAGTTTTTAGGCCGATCTCTCAAACAGAAGCTGCAAGATGCTGTGGGTCAGTGCTTTCCCATCAAGAATTGTAGCAGTCGGCACACCTCAGGACTGCCATCAAAAAGAAAAATTCATATCAGTGAGTTAATGCTAGATAAGTGTCCTTTCCCTCCACGCTCGGAGCTAGCTTTTCGGTGGCACTTGATCAAAAGACATACAGCCCCTATAAGTCCAAAAGCAGAAGACTGGATAATTGCTGACTTATCCCAGCATGAGGAACGGGATGATCAGCTGCGAGACAATGAGATTGCCAACGGGGGAATGGACTCTCCCTCGCAGTCTGGTGACTTTACGGACAGCAGTTCCTCTAGGGGTGATTCAAGGTCTGAGTTGGCTACAGGTAAGGTGGCAAGGAGCAGTAAAGATGAGAGCGATATGGACTCCGATGATGAAGTTATAACACTGTGCACAAGCTCTAGAAAAAGAAACAAGCCCAAATGGGAAACGGATGATGAGCTGCTACGGATGGAAACGCCTCCAAAATACCATACACAGATTGATTATGTCCACTGCCTAGTCCCAGACCTCCTCCAGATCAATAATAATCCCTGTTACTGGGGAGTCATGGATAAATATGCAGCTGAGGCGCTGCTAGAAGGAAAGCCAGAGGGAACATTTTTGTTACGAGATTCTGCCCAAGAAGACTATTTGTTTTCTGTGAGCTTCAGGCGCTACAGTCGTTCCCTCCACGCACGAATAGAGCAGTGGAATCACAACTTCAGCTTTGATGCCCATGATCCTTGTGTTTTCCATTCTCCTGACATCACGGGACTCCTAGAGCACTATAAAGATCCAAGTTCCTGTATGTTCTTTGAACCACTTTTATCCACTCCACTGAACAGGACTTTTCCTTTTTCTCTTCAACATATATGTAGAACGGTTATTTGCAACTGTACAACTTATGATGGTATTGATGCACTTCCCATTCCTCCATCGGTGAAGCTGTATCTGAAGGAATATCATTATAAGTCAAAAGTTAGAGTACTCAGGATTGATGTACCGGAGCAGCAAAGCTAGGAAATATTTTTGTGAAAGAATGAGATTGTCTCTAAGCAGACAAATAGTGTGTTCAGTCTTTCTTCCTTCTACGGTGTGTTTTTTTAATAGCAATTTGATTTATTTCTTTTTCCTTCCTGCAGGTTATTTACCGCCCAAAGTAGCCTCTGTCTAAGGCTTTTTTATCCAAATGTACTTTGATTCTTCCCAGCTCTTTTTTAGAAATGATATTCCTTGTGGGCTTTTGGTACTGTTCGCAGACTAGAGTTTTATGGAATTTCAGGTAGGCTTTCTGGTATTTCTATAGGTGGGTAGTCTTTAGGTCTAAAAAAAAACCCCTAAAAATCAGTTTTGAACTTTATCTGTCTTTTTTATTGTAATTTACATGTGTTGTTGACATGTTTGAAATAATGCACTGTTAACTAAAGATTGACCCATCTGTATTTTCTGCATTTCTTTTAAAATGAGTGCTCTACCCTCTGTGTGCGTGGATGTCTGTCCGTCCATATCTAATACAGCAAATTCATCAGTCTATTTCTAACATGACTATTCCAGGCAAAATGAAGTTTGAAAGAGGATATGATCTTTCTATAAATATATCAGGGGACTAAACACCAGGGAGAGGGAAAATAATTCAAGTTAAGGACAACACTCAGTACAGGAACAAACTTGCATAAACTGGTTGTGAAAACATTTTGCTTGGAAAAGAGAAAGCTTGTCCCCATCAGAGCAATGCAGTTCTGGAATAGCTTTTCATTTTGTATAATAGCAGTAAAAAGCAAACTACTCATAAATTGGAATTTGACCAGTGTCTGGAAGGGATAATGATACACTTACTTGTGATACATGGGGCTTGGACTTGGTAACTCTGTTTCTGTGTTACTATTTCATTAGAAATACCCAGTTTTTCACTAAAAGAGCTGCTGCTGCTTACATGCTAAAGCACAGAGGGGAAGAATGAAGATATTTCCTTTAAAATCTGCATATTAAACTATCTGATCTTGCATGGTTGATCCTAAGGTGAAGATCAATAACTTTTCTACTTTGTCAGTAGGAGAGTTGTTTTTTTAGTAAGTATAGTTAAAAAAAAGTCTGGAGATTTTTCTTGCAATGTGAAGCATTTGTCGAATGGCCTCCTGCCAAATTCCATGTACGGGAAAACCATGCATGGATAATGCTCCTAAAAGCATTACTTACATTACATGGATAGGCAGATCTGCTGCTGAATTATTGGTGAAATCCCACTGAGACTCAGTGGATCTGTGTTCAAGCAAGAAACTCTGTTGCTTTCCAGGCTGGCCTCGAGGCAGAGGCACAGCTCCAGGAGGTGCAGGAGCAACCTGTGGTTCTGTTGTCTCCATCTGCATGTGCATCATTTCTATCTGAATCTTTTAATTTCACCTTGTACAGAATCCGACAGGTTTGTAGACATCAAGTCTGTCCTTCAGGCCGGGTACTCTGGAGTTAGCAAGGAAGATTTGCCATGTAGCTCCACCGGGAACCTGCCACCCTGTCTTGTCCCCTCCCTGAGCAGAGAAAACCTTTTCCACTGAACTGCTGTCACTGTGATGAGGTAAACAGATTTCTAGGGACATCTGCTTAGAGACCAGCCTGTTTGTTTTCACTGTGTTTTAAATAGGTTTTGAACCAAGGTCTCTAGGGAGAAAATGCTAACACATCAATCTGTGGCATCACACGTGGATGAATATGCTACAGGACAAACTCTCAGCTGCTATAAATCAGCATGGCTTTATTGATACACTTATACCAGCTGAGATTATCCCTCCTCCATATGCAAATGTAGTAGCATGACTGATGCCAGAAAAATTACCCTTTTTTTCTGTCATCTTTTCCTTGTGCTGCTTCCATTCAACTGACACTGCCTTTTGCATAAACTGTGTTTTATCAAGGACAGCTTCATACTAGTAAATCCCTTTTTCTCCCCTATCACTACCATTTTCCAAATACAAAGTGAGTGAGCAGCAGGGATTATCTTGGCTCTGTTGCTTTCCACAGCACCTGTCATGGCGCAGTGCTGGGCTGTGGTTTGCAATTGCTGCAGTGCAAAGTCAAAATCTTGACTTCATAGAGTGACATCAGAGATATCTGCAATCTGTATCATTAAAATTCTCTCTCAGAAACTCTTAATTAGGGCAAAACAGTCATCATTTTAGATAGAGATTAGCATTATTATTATTTCAAGAACACAAAAAATAGATTTTGACCAAAAGTCATACTTGAAAGTTAGCAAAGGCCACCACCTCTCTCAAAACCAGCAGATTTTGTCCCTTCAAAATGAAAGGCCATTAAGCAACCTTTTTTGGGGGTATAGTTCCCTGGTGCACTGTGTTTTCAGTGTCATTCTGTAGGCAGCCTACATTGTTTTGACATTAGTTGATGCATCACTTACCCAAAAATTTCTTGAGCACTCCAAATTTAGGAGGCCTATATAATACAGCAGTTGGGGGAAGAAGGTATGCTGCATAAAAATAGTGCCTTTGGACTGTGGGCCAGTTAACTGCGTTCATTTAGAGGAAATCAGATGTAGAAAATATTGACAAATCAGCTTTTGTGGAAGTTCACCCCATTCTTTCCTGTTTTATTTGTCCAGGTCATACCTGTGTGACATTTGTACCTAATGTCACTGAGTTGTGTATGCATGTGCAGTCTGAGAAAGATCTATTTCATGAAGTATGCATTTTTTATGAGAGAACTCAAAAGGTCTATTTTGCTGAAATCCATGTACCCTTTTATCTTTTTCCTCTCATTTTTTCTTTTTCTTTTCCTAAGACTTGTAGAAATTCACTGATTTTGCAACATGCCAAGAATTGTGGCCCTAAAGTTTTCCTCCCATAGCTGTCATTAGCAGTCTTACCAGTGCTGCTCACTCAAATAATATAACACCTTGATCTGAAGTGCGATCCAAAGGTAGCCAAGTCTTGAAGTTCAGTGTTAAAGCCCTCCAAAACAATTAGCCTCAGAAACAGAGTAGGAACTTCCATTTTCTAAGTCCATGCTCTTGCAAGATGGAGATCCCAAGTTCTTCAGGATGAAGATTAAACTTGGAATGAGGAAAATACGGAGGTGTGTGGAAAAACACGTGCTCAAGGCTACAGAGCAGGTCAGTCAGTTTAGTGAGGACACAATCCAGAGGTGACCCTGACCAGAGCCTCACCATTTAGGGGCAGTCACCTGGCATTGTATTGAGAATTGCGTGCATGTGGTTTGTGTTGGTCTGTAGGTGGTTCCATAGGAGGACAGTAGAAATACAGCATATTGAATCAGTGTGAACAGCTTCAGGTAAGAAAAGAGATCTGATTTTGATAAATTATTCCGATATGGAGGGGTGGGAAAAGGTCAGGCTCTTGATGCACGCTGGACAAACAACATACACAAGCTATTTTTACAGGATGGTTTAAAAAAAATTAAATACTCTTTCCATTAATTATGTTCTCTGGAGTTTGCTTTTGCCTGAAGTGACTTTTTGCAGCTCTCTAGTCATGCCAGGTGTTGGCCCAGTGCTGTGAATACAGAGCAACTTCAGCTCCATCAGAATCATTGAAGAATTTGGGGTAGTTTGTGTGTCTGATAGTTGGGAGTACACATTTCTTCTCCATTTTCCTATTCTCAGCACTTGTCTTGATGAAATACAGGGCACAATTGGAGCAGAATGTGTGATATTTATAGTAGCATATCCAGCTGGACAAGAAAATAAATGCGTGATCATAACTGAAATGTTTTCCTTTTAATGATACCGGTGTGTTTCCAATATAAAGAAGAAATCCTTGTATGATGCAGTCATGCATGGCTTTACTGTAAAATTGACATGCTCTTAAATAATTAAGAAGGGGGGATGCTTTAATTTAGAAAAAGGATGCTGAAGGAAGGAGGTTAAAGGAAGCTTTTAGTCAGCTCTAAGGTTAGATTTATTGATCTAGTGATCAATCCCTTTCCCTTTCCTGAATTTAAAGCTAATGGGAGACTGTGGTCAGAGATGAGTGGCTTTTAGTTAAGGTTTTTGACTCTTATAAATAATACAACAAATGTCCTAGTAAGTAATAAGAAACAAGATACTCCCCCATTCTTTTTAAATAGAACAAATGTGGCAAACAGGACTCAGCTGTAATTTTTCAAGTCATTTATTAGACAAATTGCTCCTCTCTACTTCTTTTACAAGAGAGACATAAACCATTATATTATTTATTCATGAATCATAGCCATTAAGATGATAAATCAAATTATCAGCTTCCTGTCTCTCTTCAGTTTTAATCATTTTTTATAGTTCATGCAATATGAAGACAACTTCCTTCCTATGAAACAAGAGACCTTCAGAGACCTTTTTATTGTAAACGTACATTTCCTTCCCATTTTTAAGTATATCCTAGTGATTTTCTCTGTCAATTTTATCTGCAATAAAAATCCAATAAGGAACTTGTCCATTGATTCACTGTAGCAAAGGTAGCTATGAAGTAAGTGATTTTGGTTAACCTCTGAAATAATGGAGCCCTGGAAAACGCAGTTAAAGGATTTTTTTTCTGCCACCCCTAAATGTGCATGGTCCTATCATACATTTAATAGAGATAAATAGTTAATAGAAAGAAATCTTGACACAAGCTCACATACTCATGGTAGGACCTTTCTCGAAAGGTTTAATGTTACTCTGCAGTAGTATCACTTTTAAAAACACATTTAAGCTTACTTTCCCTGCTATATTCACACAGCCAGAATGTCTGCCTGTTCCCATAAGGCGGGAGAGCTGTGGTTACTCTGTATGAGCTGAGATGGTTTCTCACATCCTTTCTTCACTTGTTTTCTCTCTGCATGTCTAGTTCAGCATCTAAAACAGTCATAGGATGAGCTGCACATGACATGGTGTGGGTGGAGAAGTCATCCATTCAGAAAGAAATGTACATTGATTTCCATTCCAAACACCAGCAGCTAACTGGTTTTAAACTTGATCGTCCTTGTTAAATACTACTCTCAGGAAGCACTGATGAGGTCAGAGTTACTGAAAAGGAGCCTCTGCATCAGTAGAAATACTCAGCTACAGTGTAAAAATCAATACTTGTTTACTCAACTCTATGAATAATAGAGTTTTGAATGTAAATATATAATTTATGCATCTGAAATCTATAGCATGGGGCTGATGTGAGGTGCAATAACTTCCCTCTTCTTTACAACCATTTTAAGAATCCCCTGGGTGTCTGAATGATGTGTTATCTGGCCAAAACACATTCTCAGCCCAGCATCCCTGCAGGCAGATCGTTACACCATCCTGCGGGGATCCTGCTGAGTGCCCCAAGGATGTCCTCACATGGACCTTGTTTGGTTGCTGGGGAGAATCCCTCAAATGGTGTGTGTTTAGGACTGATCAGAGAGCATTGCTCTTCAGTTGCCACAACAGAGCCACAGCATAATTAAAAGTTATAGCAGGCTCATTAGCCTGTGCCCATTAAGGATGTCTGGCCACTGTAGAGGGACAAAGCCAGAGACCCTCTTCCCCCCACCAGTGTGAAGACACTGGCTGGCTCATGGGATATGAGGATGCCAGGGCAGGTGCCAGGCAGGCAGCATGCCTCCACATTCCCACCATGGTGGACACGTCTTTTTGCAAAGAGCATGGCCTGTAAAACCCAAACCTGCTTCTTTTCCTCTCTTCTTTGTTATGCTTGTGGCTCTTGTACATCAAAACGATGCAGCCAAAAAAACACCGGGCTTGTGTTATGTACTGTAATCTAACAGTACGAAGCCATTGCTGGGAAGTGCCAGTGTAAGAAGGGCTTAAATCCAGCTTTGAGGTAGGAGGCCCTTTTGGCGACCTGGGAGCTCTTCCATCTTATTTTCCCTATTTTTCTTTTTAAATTTTTTTTTGGGGGAACGCATCTTTGTCATTTCTTAATACATTCAGCCATTAGCTCAGAGCACCTCTGAGTTCGTCTCAATTGAACAGGTTCATTGCCAGACCTCTTTTTTTGCAATATGCACCAACTGGAATAGACTACAGTCCATTGCTTGAGCTAACATGGGAGCTTTTTGTACAAGGGAAAGGCTGCGTTTGTCCTTTGTAGCACTACAAGATTGTATTTCTAGGTCAGGTCTTTATGTGTAGTCGCATGAAGTTTCAATTTGGACAAAACACTCAGTAAGGGTCTTGATGCTTGATGCTGTTATGATTTGAAAGTTGTCTAATCAAATTTTGTTTCCAATTATAAAGGCTTGGATTAGCTCTCAGACTGAGCCTTTAGCTGTTATTTTTAGTCTACAACTAATGAACCCCTGAAAATAGAGTGTATAATGAAAATACAGTGATTGCTTCTGCTGGGATGGTTGGGAAAATACATTAACAGATCAGAAAGGGTAATAAATCTTCCATCATAACCTTCCTCATTAAACTAGATAATTTGAAATTGCCTCCAGTGTATTAAACAGTTCATTATTTTGTAGGGGAGCAACACACAAGACAAAAGAGTAGTGTTCCTTCAGTGCTCTTTTAATTGATTGCCAAAGCCTGGAAAAAGAAAGAAAGAAAAAAAAAGAAAAATCAAGCAAATTTAGTCATGAAAAATCAATCTGAGTACTGGCTGTGTTGCTGCACAACTTGTTCAAAGTCATCCAAAACTCCACATCCTCTGACTTAGGGGGAGGAGAAAGGCCCAGAAAGACAACCGTAACCTGGGCTGCATCACAAGCAGTGTGGCCAGCAGGTCAAGGCAGGTGATTCTTCCCCTCTACTTTGCTCTCGTGACACCCCGCCTGCAGTCCTATGTTCAGCTCTGAGATCCTAAAATAAGGACATGGACCTTCTGGAATTAGTCCAGAGGAGGCCATGAAGATGCTTCGAGGGCTGGAAGCACCTCTGCGATGGAGACAGGCTGAGAGGGCTGGGCTTGTTCAGTCTGAACAGGAAAAGGCTCCAGGGAGACCTTAAAGCAGCTTCCAGCACCTAAAGGGGCTACAAGAAAGCTGGAGAGAATCTTCTTACAAGCGTATGGAGTGACAAGACAAGGGGGAATGGCTTTAAACTGAAAGAGGGGAGATTTAGATTAGATATTAGATATAAAGCAGAAGCTCTTCCCTGTGAGGGTGCTAAGGCACAGGCACAGGATGCTCAGAGAAGCTGTGGCTGCCCCATCCCTGGCAGTGTTCAAGGCCAGGTTGGACAGGGCTTGGAGCAACCTGGTCTAATGGAAGGTGCCTCTGCCCATGACAGAGAGTTGGAACTGGATGGTCTTTACAGGTCCTTCCTATCCAAACCATTCCATAACTCTATGAAAATACTGTGGGAGAGTGTGCAGAGGAACAGAATAGCTCTACTGTATTTGACATAATGATTTTCTCCACGTGCACAGTTGCAAAATTAGATAATTTTCAGTTTTTAGATATTTTTCTGATGGTTTTAGCACATTAGAAATGAACAGCCCCCAAAACTTAATTTCTTTATCAGCACCTTAGTGTTATTTCAGAGGCATCTAATACTTCAAAGACGCAAAGGGTGCCATCAGCCTAAGGGAAGAGTCTGCAGGGAGTGCAAAGGATAACTTGAGTGGAAAAGGACAGCAAGGAAGGGGAGTTTGGGGTGACAACTGGACTGAGGAAGGAAACCAGTGCCGGGGTGCAACAGGGACTTTTCCCTGTGTGGCTGGCTGTGACCTCTTGTCAGTAGAAATAGGAAATCACCGCACTGGTGTTTTTGGCAAGGAATATCACTGTGTGATCTTCAGCCTCCTCAGAAATCCCTCACTTTTTAGGACATCTTTGGCCTGGCAAGCTGGGAGCTGAAAGCACACTGAAGGCTTTTCTTTGTCCGTGTCTTTACAGCAAAACGTTGGCATTAGAGCAGAAGGTGCCTGAGATGCCACTAAGGTAAGATGTGGTTGGCGAGAGGGACATCCTGTCATTTTTATCCTCCTGTCAGTTTTATACTCCCTCAGCCAAATTATATCTTGGTGTGGTGCTTCTGGCTCTGGTATCCTTGTATACAAGAAATCTTGGTCCTTTGCCTAAAGAGAGGGCAAACCTGAAGGGGAAAGAGGAGAAGATTTTATCAGTGAAGATACATTCAAAGGTGGCAGTAAGTGGGAGGGTGTGTGTTTGGTCCATCAGCCACAAGGCACTTGCCCTTTGTTGATTCACTAAGAACAAAAACACTTAAAGATAAGCAAAAAAACCCCCAACCAAACTGTTCCCTGTTTGAGCAAATGCCTCTTCCTGAGTCCTCCTCTCCTCTAGATGAGTTGAAATAAAGATCAGCTCTCACCCCCTTCCCAGCCAGCCCTCCTCAAGCATGAGCAATGCTTGGTTTCTGCTGGATATTCCCTCCTGACAGGATCTTCTGCTACCACAGGTACAATCTGTTGGTACAAATTATCTGAGTGGGCGGCAGACTCTTGGCTAGACAAAAGATTAGCCAAGGAATAAAAAGATCTTTTCTTTCACATAAGCCAGGGTGATGCACGAACACTTTGGTATTGTGCTCCATTTAATAGCAAAAGCGCAAGGAAATAATCCCTTGCTTTATCTGATGCACTATTTATTGTGATTCCAGGCAGGCAGGATTATTGAGGGGGAAAGGAAGAGGAACGATGGAGAAGAACTAAAGGCAAGGAAAGGGGGGGCAGTAAAAGCAGGGAACCAGAGTCACCTCTTTTCAAGGGCTTCCCAGGCCAAACATTGTGCCCCTGCTCTTTCCTCTCCTGTTCTTCCCCCACATTGTAGAATCATAGAATCACAGAATCACAGAATGGTTTGGGTTGGAAGGGACCTTAAAGCTCATCCAGTTCCAACCCCCTGCCATGTGCAGGGACACCTTCCACCAGACCAGGTTGCTCCAAGCCCCGTCCAACCTGGCCTTGAACACTGCCAGGGATGGAGCAGCCACAGCTTCTCTGGGCACCCTGTGCCAGCGCCTCAGCACCCTCACAGGGAAGAACTTCTGCCTTGTATCTAATCTAAATCTCCCCTCTGTCAGTTTAAAGCAATTCCCTATTGTCTATCCCTACACGCTCTTGTAAAAAAGCCCCTCTCCGCTTTCTTGTAGCCCTTTTAGGCAGTGGAAGCTGCTCTAAGTTCTTCTCAGAGCCTTCTCTTCTCCAAGCTCAACAACCCCAACTCTCTTAACCTGTCACTCTTAACTGCTTTGATACCCACACACTGTAATCAAAAAGCACTCCCAAAAGCACATTTTGGAATCCTGTTTGTCAAATGTCTGGCCATGTTAGAGTTGAAATTATTCCAGATAAATTTGTTCAGTGCTTTATGAGCTAAAAATGGCACATTCGTATTCACCCAAATAACACGCGGCATTATCAAATTACATTTAATATTATAACAGCTGAAATCACAAACATAGCTTACCCACCTTGACCTGAAATTCACAGCAGCAGGAAGCAAAGCAAAAAGATGTAACCCTCTCTCTATGTCACATTGGCTAGAGCAGTGTCACAAGCATCCAAAATTCTTTCTTTCACTGCCTCTGCCAGCTTCATCTTTATTGTATTTTGCTTTAAAATGAGACTTTTACACTGACTTCACTAGTTTTATACAAAAGTATAAGATGTGAATGGCCACGCCAGGCTGGGCCAAAAGTCCATCCCCAACAGTGGCCACAAGTGAAGGCTCAAGGAAGAGTAGCTCAGAGAACAGCCAGCCCAGTTCAGCTATGCATGCTTTACTTGTCTCAAAATCAAAATAAGCATTACTCCATTAACTTATTTTGAATAAGGCACTAAATGGCTGCATGCTGGTATTTTTTACAGTCTAAATATGATAGTGTGTCTTAATTTCTAACAGCAGAGAGATTCATTGCAAACAACTGGCTGCAAATCAGTGAATGAATGAGAGTAGATCTCCACAGAAGTATGCTTAATTCATTTGCCAATTACAGTTCTTTTTTAATTATGAAAATACATTTTAGCAGGCACGTAATACATGTACTTTGTCTGAAAGACAGGTAATTTCTACCAATATTAGACTTAACTACAGTGCTGGCTATCAAATCTTTGCTGAGAGGGAAAGGAAGGAGTGCATTCATTTTTTACTGCGCTTCAGCATAATCATTTTGGAATCTGATCCTGCAATCCTTGCTGCTACTTACTTGTTCCTTAGGAACAATTTATGTGATTAGGAGCTATTCAGAAGTTTAAAGAGTGTTGCACTTGCTGTTTTTACCTCCTGCTACTTCATTAAGCCTGAGGTTCAAACAGTGGAGCTGGGGGAAAGCCTCCTGTTTGGGGAGTTGGTTCCTTCTGCTATTTTGGCAGCATATCTTGTTTTCCCAGAATGTGTTTAGCTAAAGTAGCGCTGAGGAAGGAGTGTGACACGGTCCGGGACGAGACTGGTTTTCTCAGGTCACCAACCAGCCTGGACCCTGTGATGCTGGGCTGAAATATTACCGAGGAAGTGTTATTCGTGCTCAGTATTTGTATTGCAACAGCAGCTTCATCCTGCCAACCTCAAAACTAAAACAAGGAGATGCTCCACGTCCCGAAGAATTTCAAGACTAAGCATTAAATGGGAAACAATGTATGAATATAGGCGAGGTCGTGGAGGGGAGTGGGCTCTGGAGCAGAGGCATTAACCAAGTCCGAGGCAACAGTCATGGGATGGGGAAATCAGGAGAACGAGCTCCTGCCGAGCCGAGCAAAGGCAAGAAGGGAACTGGGAAAGCAGGCAGCAGCAGGGAGCAGAGTTTGCTGGAAACAGTTTTTAAGTGCCCATTCTGCTGAACTGCCTCCAGCACAGCCCCAGGGAGCACGAAATAACTAGGCAATCGTTCTCAGATCTCTGTGATAGCGAGTGGAGCCCAGCATGTTTTGCAATGTACTTTATCGCAACAGTCAGTTCCTTTTCTTTCTAAATGGCTGTAGAGGAGGAGTGTTTCTGCTAACGAGCAAGGATGCATTCACTCCTGGGCGGGGGGTAAAAGAGATTACAATGAGGATTTGAAATCTATTTCTTCAAACAGCATGACAAACATTGACGGGGTAGCGCTTGGCCCCAGGCAGGGAGAACGGAGGTAATGTATAATGCTCACTCATACAGCCTGGAGCTGGTCTGGTGGGGAGAGCAGCCTGGCTGCTGGGAAGGCTCGGGATGAAGTTTGGATGTAGGACTTCCATGAAAAAAATCCAGCGCTGGATTAACACTTTTTTTGCCCTCCTTCAGTGGGAACGCACCCCCCCGGGTAAAGCTGCACGAAGACCAACCCCTCACCCACACTCAGCCGGGATGAGGCTTTCTCATCTGAGACCTCACGCAAAAAGTCCCGAAATCAATGAGAAAGCTTTGAAACGAACTTTGGATCAGGCTCATTCCAAACCTTCCGTTATCTCACAGCCAATTTATCACTGACGCGTCAGCCATTCTGCCCAGGGAGACTTTCTAGTATTTAAACAGCTACTACCCTGCATTAATTTCTTCCTGTTTTCGTAAGAGAGAAGGGGAACTGAGAACATTACGGTAAATGCCTCAAGAGTCCAAAGAACAGATTTTGATGGAATTTTCTGAATTCATTATCATTGTCAGGGATGTGGCTGGAAACAACCCCAAGGTTAAAAAGTTCAGATGCTTGTTTTCCTTTTTAATTCCTCTTGCTTGAAATGATCTTGACTTCAGTTAATTGCAGCTACATTTGCAATTTAAAGGAGCTCTGTCAGAAATGGTAAAAATATTTAAGTCTCATTTATTTACAGGAGTCCTTCAGACTTGGGTGACTATTAGCTTGACAAATCCATTTGACCTAATATACAACTAAGAAGTGTATTTGTGGTATGTTCATTAGTTGAGAACAAGTCTTTCCAGGGCTAATCTGTTTTCCGGCTGTACTCTTCCAGCAGGCTGATAGAAAAGTAAGACTCAAAGAAGGAAGTGGATTCTTAACAGTGATCATGAAAACTGCTTTATTCTCAGGGCATTTTTGCATGGCATTAGCAAATAAAAGGCACCACTTCATCACAGCACTTAAGCTATTTGCTGAATCAGGGCCTGAAGAGCTGAAGAGAAGGAGGAGGAATGACATGGGTGTTATACCCACAGATTTTCTCAAAGCATTTAGTAACTATTAGCTGATCAGACAAGATTTTGCAAGAATTTGCTGTGTTAAAGCTGGAGTGGATGAAATTTGTGCTTTTCTGACGGGGTAGCCCAAAACTGACAAGGCATTGAAGCCATCAAGTCCCTGCCTAGCGCAGGAATGGTAAAGATAAAATACAAAACCTTAGCTTTGGAATGGTGTAAACTCCCTCAACTGCACCAAGAGATTCCTAAAACTACTGAAATTAACAGGTGAGCATCGACTCGGTCTTCATCTGGAGGATTTTGGGTTAAATGGCCAGTTTCTATCCAGCTGCTAGAACATCCCAGATGTGTGACTAAAGCAACAGTCTCCTGGAGCCAGGCTTTGCATAAAGCCTCATGCAAGCACAGAAGACAGCTTAGCCCTCACTGCCATGCACCCCTGGATCAGCTCCGGATGTAACACTTTCCACACAATGTTTTATACCGAATGATAATGTCAGTAATTCATCACACACCCCTCAGTAACACCTTTGTCATATCAGTGACTTACAGATCTTTCACAAGCTCAAATAATTCTTATGTGCATCATTCCCTGAATTACTACAAGCCATTTGACTGTAAATGTGCTCTTTGGCACCAATCAGCGGATCATTGACCTCAGCATTATGGCTACATCATCAATATACATCTGAAGTAGACACAGAAGCAACTTGGCATCGAAGAGTTAATTTCATATATAGAATCATGGAATGATGGAATGGTTTGGGTTGGAAAGGACCTTAAAGACCATCCAGTTCCAACCTCCCTGCCACGGCAGGGACACCTTCCACTAGGCCGAGTTGCCCAAGCCCTGTCCAACCTGGCCCTGAACACTGCCAGGGATGGGGCAGCCACAGCTTCTCTGGGCACCCTGTGCCAGTGCCTCACCTAACTTTTCCTTGCAGTAAGGAACTTCTTTATATCTAATATCTAATCTTCCCTCTGTCATGTTAAAGCCATCCCCCCTTGTATCATTGTGTCCCCCCTTGTGTTATTGTCTCCCCCCTTGTGTCATTGTGTCCCCTCTCTGTCACTCCACGTCCTTGTGAGAAGTCCCTCTCCAGCTTTTTTGTTGGCCCCTTTAGGCACTGGGAGCTGCTCTAAGTTCTCCCTGGAGCCTTCTCTTCTCCAGGCTGAACAAGCCCACCTCTCTCAGCCTGGCTCCAGAGCAGAGCTACTCCAGCTGTTGGAGCATCTTTGTGTGCTCCTCTGGATTTCTTCCAAAAGGTCCATGTATTCCTTATGTTGGGGGCCTCAGAGCTGGATGCAGTACTCCAGCTAGGGTCTCATGAGAGAGTAGTAGAGGAAGGGAATCCCCTCCCTCAATCATGCTGCTTCTGATGTAGCCCAGCATACAGGTAGCTTTCTGGCTGCAAGCACACACTGCCAGCTTATGCTGAGTTTCTCACTGACCAACATCCCTGAGTCCTTCTCTTAGAAATGCAACTAGGCCGTGCAAGACTGGAGATCTCAAAGGCCCTTAGAGGTTTTGCAGAGAGAAGTGCCCAAGCACAGAAGCATCTCTGAGCGAAAGAACATACCCCAGCTGCTTTGCACACAAAGACAAAACAAAGTACAAAATACGGCCAAAAATGGTGTCACAGGGAAGTGATGAAAAATGGAGTGTTTGAGATCTAGTAATTCCAGGCACATCCTCCCTGCTGGGAGCTGCTCATTGCAGCAGGCACTCCACAGCATGAATGATACCCTCACACAGAACTGGCCTTGCCTTTGGTGGGTCTCCATCAGTTGCTGATGCAGATGTAGCCGCAGACTGACAATTGCAAGGGGCTCAGAGGCTTTGTGAGGGGAGGATTCCACATGTCTTCTCTTTCTCCTTTTCCTATGGATCTAGTGCTGCCCACAATCACACTTGAGGGACTTGAGGCCAGCTGGACCTTCAGTCTCTCACACTATGACTATTAAGTTTCTCCACCAGGGATGTCTATGTGCCTGCATGTTTACATCCTTTAGAAAACATGGGCCACAGGGAAAATCAGCTCTGCCCTCATTGCCAGGCCAAAGCCTCCGTGAGCAAGTTCTGCCTCACCTCCTTCTCCCTCTCCAAAATAGAAAAAAGAGCTTCATTTACAATAGCAAAATGAGAGTGGAAAAAAATGGGGGGGGGGCTTTTATTTGCTTTTTAGGCTTTGAAAAATGAAATTTTCCAGCTTGTCTGCACAGCAGCAAGCCCTTGAAAACATGATCTGTCAGAGAACGAAGGGCCATAATTTCACATTATCATCTGTCTGTCGGAGCCGTGGCCGGGAGCCAACAGCAAATGTCACAAAACTCATTGAGAGACTGCAGAGATTGCAACACTGCACCAGGAGCCATGGCTTGAGATTGGGCATATGAAGAAAGAGGATGGGGAGGACAGAAAGACTGATAAATGGTTTGGATCCTCGGGGAACTATGGTTCTCTCTTTGAGGATGGGGATAAGGTGGTGTCACACTTCACACACTCTTCACTGGTGTCACACAGGGGAATTTTCTACTTCCCATTCATTTAAAGCACAAGAAAAAAGCGAAGAGAGCTCTATCTTCTGCTGCCAGACATAATCACTAGCTCCAAGATCTGAAAAGAAACTGACGCAGAAGCTTGACACAAGATCAAGCCCCTACATATCCTCCACTGTGGGAAGAAAATGTACCCAAAAATCACTCCTTGTCACAGAAAACTCCTGTGTTAGCATCTAAGTGCCTAGTGAGGTGTCTTTAATGACAGTTCACCTGCCCGCAATTTCACAACAAGCAGACAGCAATGCTTCCTTTCCAGTTCAATCCAGTTTATCTCATCTCCTCAATAGGGTGCATTTGCCATCCCAATGCACTTTGAACCAGTTTTATGATTTTATCTTCATGGCAACAAGCCCCTGCTTTGAGAAAGAGCACTTATTAACTAGAGACAGCGTCACTTTCAGAGTGATTTATTTTATGAGGGCTTTGAAATAAATGATCAGTCAGTGATTGGCCATAGGGGAAAAGCATATAAAAGCTTACCACATGCATTGAACATACCATCTGGTATCCTTTAAAATCTAGCTTCAGGGTGGCTCAGCTAATTCGTCAGAGTGCATGATGTTCACAGCGCACAGTGAAGCATGAATATAAAAGCTGAGTGACATCTCCCAGGAAGAATCAACACTGTAACTGAAGCCTAATATCGTACATCTCACTGTCAGACACCGGCGTTTCCTTAATGAAAACTGACGTTACAGTCCATAATTTGAAACTCATTAAAAAAAAATAAAACCTAATCCTTTTACTTCAGGGCTGGATGGAAAAGGGATGCCTCCACTGCACCTCAGTTCCTCCTGCTGATGAGCTGATGTAAAAGCAGAAGGGACAAAAACCATACTGTTATTGTTCCTCTGGATTTACTGCTTTGTGGCATTCACAGCCCTCTGGGTGTGACAGTTTCCTGACTGATGCTTGCCACATTTCATGATCTGTGTTTCTAACTCTGAAAAGTACTAAATTGAACAATTTAACTATTGTCCGTTGGTCTGTTACCCCAAAGTAAAGACTAAAGCAGGCAAGTGGGATCAAGCGCACCCTCAGCAAGGTTGCCAATGACACCAAATGTGTGGTGTGGTCAACAAGCTGGAGGGAAGGGATGGGATCCAGAGGGACCTGGGCACGCTGGAGAAGTGGGATACTGCCAGCCTCATGAAGTTTAACAAGGCCAAATGCAAGGTCCTGAACATTGGTTGGGGCAAATCGCAGCACATTCCCACACAAATACAGGCTGGGCAGAGACTGGACTGAAGGCAGCCCTGAGGAGAAGGACTTGGGGGTGTTGGTTGACGAGAAGCTCAACATGAGCCAGCAGTGTGCGCCTGCAGCCCAGAAACCAATTGTATCCTGGGCTGCATTGAAAGAAGCACGACCAACAGGTTGAGGGAGGGGATTCTCCCCTCTGCTCCTCTCTCGTGAGACCCAACCTCACTGCGTCCAGCTCTGGGGCATGAGAAGGCTCCAGGGAGACCTTAGAGCAGCTCCCAGTATGTAAAGGGGCTGACAACAAAGCTAGAGAGGGGCTTCGTACAAGGGCCTGTAATGACAGTTCAAGGCGGAATGGCTTTAAACTGACAAAGGGGAGAGTGAGATTAGGTAGTAGGCAGAAGTTCTTCCCTGCGAGGGTGCTGAGGCACTGGCACAGGGTGCCCAGAGAAGCTGTGGCTGCCCCATCCCT
>WYDI02006530.1:0-15786 GCA_009867235.2 Psittacus erithacus
TGAGACTCAGAAAGTCCTTGGTCAGAGTAAACATTACTGAGCAGCAACTAAAAACATTGGTGTTATCAGCGCTGTTCTCAGGCTGAGTCAAAACCACAGCACTGCACCAGCTAGTAGGGAGAAAATGACTGCCACTGCTGAACCCAAGACAGTGTGTTATTAACATTATTCCCAGACTAAAGCCAAAACACAGCATTGCACCAGCTCCTAGGAAGAAAAAGAACTCTATTCCAGAAGAAACCAGAACATTAACCTAAATGGCAGCACAAGTAAGAGAAGGTTGTGTAGAAAGCCTCACATTTTATTTTACCTTTTTATGTGTCTTTCTTTGTGCAAATGTAATTTTTTTATTTTGCAACCCAACTCAACTCTGTACACTACAGAGCTATCTTGCCATAGTGTCATGCCATAGGGCTGCTCTGGAGATTACCTGCAAATTGTCAAGTCAAGTAGAAAAAATATTTAAAAAAAGGCCCTAGTGTTAGAAATTCTGAGATACATTTCTTCCTCCAGAAATATTTCTCCTCTCTGAAATATTCACCTTAGAGTATTTCCTTTGAGCACTTTTGCAGGAAGAGAGAAAAATCTGAGCCAGACTTTCTCTCTTATGCCCCACAGACTCCTAGCTTATCACAGACACATTGAAGTCAGGAGGCTATATATGTCCCTGCAGTATGTATATTAGAAGCATTCCCATAAGGACAGAAATAAAGACTTGGTAGCATGTATGGTACAGCTGTTGCCCAAGTTGCTCAGCATAAATGTTAAAGATGATCCAGTCTATGTGCTGAAAATTGGGTCCCCGTATGAAAGCAAGTGGTAAGAAATAATCCAGAAGGAACCATGGCTGTTTTCTACATATGACAGACCGGGCAGGCAGTATGAAGGAAGCAAAGCAAAATAAAAAGAGATATCCTATTAAAAGAAAACATTCTTATTTCCTCAGATTTTTGCTTAGCCAGTCAGGCAAAAATAAGAAGGGAAACAATATTACCCAGGATTTTTTTACATGTAACCTGACCATAGGTAGTCTTACTGAGAAAGAGAGGGGCCCTAAGAAATTCTTAGGGCCAGAATGTTACAAATTGATTTCTAGTAAGAATTTGAGTATGCAGAAAAATATCACAAACTGCTCTTTGTGATTTAAGAGACTTCTTGAATTGACTTTTTGGATTGCAGAACTGAAAATATTAGCAATAACAACTCAAGGTTTCTTTCTGGTTTCTTACGGTGAAATGTACAATCAGCTGTTTTAAAGATGTGTTTTCTTACATCCTTTGAAGCTTATTAGCATAATGCATAACTGCAATGCACAATGAACACTCACCCTGCAAGGAACTGTTTTCTTTCCTCTCTTTCAAAGGAAAATAAGTACTGTGACAGGAGGTATTTAGCAAAAAAAAAAAAAAGGCACTCACATCTACTTTTTTTTAGCGTATTCTAGGTGTAAAGGCAGCCATTTTAACAACTTATTCATAATCACTTAGCTTTGTAGGTCTTCAGTCTTTTTTATCCACTCTTTGCATAGACAGTACAGTTTTCTCCACTCCTTGACATTTAGGTGGTTTTTCCTTGCGGTTCCAGAAATCTTCTGTACATTAATGTACTCACACAGAGCTCACTGCAAATGAGGTAAGAGGAACTAGCAGCACTGTGTCATTGTGAGTGCTGTCAAAACCACTGTGCAAAACCTAAAACGTTTATTTAAAATATTCCATCTTAAGTTATTAATGCTGAAAGCATGTTAAATAGCTATGACACTCATGCAGTAAATTGGCTTCTTTGTGTTTGATGGAACTATTCATGTGTGTACATGTTATTAAGATAATAGCCTTAATTGCTTTTCAACATTTGTACAATTTTACTGTTATTTGCACTAAATTCAGCTGTGAAAATGAGAGATTATTTAGGCTCAAGTTCTGGCTATAATGCATTAGCACAATGCTGAAATGTTTACATTGTAAGCACAGCAGAGAATTTGTACCTAGTAAAAGAACTTCCAAAAGATATATGAATATATTTCTATTAGAAAGGCCAGTTTGGATCCTGAAATGGAACATAAACTTCCTTCTACCACAATCAAAGCAAAGGAACAAAACCCCACATATTTTCTGGATTTTTTAAAAAGGAACCCTGAGTAAAAGCAGAAATTTTTCATTATCCTAACACTAGGAAAGGTAATACAACTAAGTTCTGATTTTGAATACATAGCTGTGTACAAAGAAAGGGAATTGACATTTATTTTCTGGTAGACTTTCTCCATACCACAAAAATAACTGTGATGCTAAATTTGATATATATTTGGTAGAACTGACAATATGTCTTCAAATTTACACAGAGCTATGGAATGAGAGATAGTAACAAACCCGATGCCCTTCAGTAGTAGCTTTTGCCCACATATGTAGCATGCAGATCTCATACCTCACATTCATATCTTTGCAGTGCAATAATACAAACTTTTTTCCACCTTGACCCAGCATAAATAGGATTCCCCTATATAGAAGTACTTCGTACTGATTAGTGGCAAGTAGTCGTACAACAGGGTTTTTTTCTCTCAATTATGGTTTGTGCACTGCTAATACAGGCCTGAAGGTCCATTTTGAAACTTGGTTTTATTACATGCCTATCAGAAGTAAAAAAGGCTTTGACAGTGAGGCTTTTACATGGATTTCCTAAGAAAAAACCTACTTGTGGAGAGAGCTTAGGCTGGTGGAAGGAATCACATTTGGCATTACCCAAATAATGAAGGCATTACCCATCAAATGCATCAAACCCCTCGAAAAAATGTGACTGAAGGTTTGAATGAATATTGTGGTGTGTCTATCAGTTCCCACCAGCTGCAGATCTGGTTCATTTCACACAGACTCAGGCAGTAGAGGAATCAAATCATCCTACAAGCTGAGCTGACTAACAAGTTTACAAGAAATGTTTAATAAGCTAATGAGCACTTCTTGCTAAAAGACCATTAAAATAGGGTCAGAAGCTTGTTGATTAGATGTCTAAGCAGTGCTTGATGCAAATAAGGCAGAAATTTAAAGGAAATATTGTTAAAAAGGATTTATCAGTTAAATCCAAGCAGAATTAAAAAAAACTTAACTGTTTACAAATCAACAGCAGAGAGCTGGATGGCTTTTCACTCCCAGTTTTTGTCGTTTCCAAGAAACTTTTGGATGTTGACAAGCCTTAAGGCTCTATTTAAGATGACAGTTGCTATATATCAGCGCAACATTATTTCATCAAAGCTCACTTATTCATGAATTCCACATTTAATTTCATCACTTTTCATACAATCAAAGAGTTGATTACAATTTCTCTGAGTTGTTATGATTAGCAGGTCATATTTATATTGAAAATGCTGCATCAAGATTTGCAAAGTCCAAAAAAATCCACAAGAATTTATGATGAGTGCAGCTATATGGCATCTTTCTAACACAACATTTGAATTCTTTCATTAAAAAAATCGTATTATGAGAGACTGAGTCCAAATCTGGAAAAGAAAGAGATGCATATATCTTTTTCAATTCAGTTAACAAGATGAGACTAGACACAATGATTCATATTACAGCACATTTGTCCTTTCCTCCCCTTTCCTTCCCTTTCCTTCCCTTTCCTCTTTCATTTCCTGTTGCCTTTCCTTTCCTTTCCTCTTTCATTTCCTGTTGCCTTTCATTTCCATCCTCTTCCCACTCCTCCCCTCCCTTCCTGTTCTCTTCCGCTCCCCTGGTTTAGCTTCATAAGTGTGGAGTTAAAAGTCACATATTAGGTATCTACTTTTAGGAATATTAAGGAATCAGTCATAGGCAAATATTGCATTGTATTGTACTGGAGGAAAAAGTAATGTTTTGGCTGAAACATCTAAAATGATTTTTTTATTTCATTACTTGAAAGAAATGCTTATTTCCATCTTTGTTCAATAAAAGTACTAATTTTTCATCTTTACCCACACAAATACAAAAATAGGTTAATTCTTCTCTAGAAAATGGTTTTAAAATAATTTCTTCTCTTTGTAAAGCACTTAGAAGTTTCCAGAAAACATTGTCATTAAAAAAAAATCTCAGAAAATGCAGGTAAGGATACAAAACAAAACAAAGAAACTCCCAGGTTATATTAATCTTTTGGGTCTTTTTTTTTTTTTTCCTACTATCCAGACTTATCTGTGAAATACCTGGTTCAGGAACCTTGTCTTACTCTGTTTCTGTAAAGGATCATCTCCTAACAAACACTGTAGGCTTGGAATTTAGGAATATGGAACAATTTATGAAGAATCGTCTGCAATAGCATTGATATTGCCACACATTTAAATTAGTTTGGCAATTATTTTGGGAAGGGCTCAGCTGGGATGATCATCTGATGTATTTTAGTTGTGTGCCAATTATTTCACAGATTTCTGCCAGTTATTCTCACTCTACATGACAAAGTAATAAAACCTGCTTACTGGACACAGTCAAAATATCACTATCAGCTTCAAATCAGCTGCTCCACTAGGACAAGCAGGATTTGGTCTGTATCATGGGTAGTCAAAGTTGACAAACAATTAATTTTTGATTGTCACTTTCTCAATTTTCAAAAATATAAGTAAGATGACTGCAAAATCATCCTCCCTACCTCTCCTGTATCCAGGATGTCTTCAGACTATAGTTCTTTACTGTAAGGCATCCTCACAGAAGATTTTTGTGGTGGTATAATTCACCAAGAGATATGTGAGTAGACTTCTGTCCATTCAATGGTTGAAACTGTGCTGTTGTTAAATGAATTCAGTAATTTACTTGAAATGGGAAGATGTTCTCTACCTACTAGGGTAAACTGGCTGGAGACATTTTCAGTGCAGGTAACAAACAAACATCACAGGAGAGAGAAAACTTTGACTTCCAGGTTTGCACCAGATGATAACAAGACCTGTCTATTACCTGGGAACTGAGGACAAAGGCAGACACAAAAATCCACAGGCTGCAAAATAATTTGACAAGAGCAGAAAGAGCATCTCGGTAATTGCTGCGGACAGCAGTCCAAACCACTGTTCTGGATGCTTATTCTTAAAGAGCTGTCCCTTGCCTTGCAGAGGTTGATTTGAAGGCGCTTCTCTGAGAACCACAGCACGTTATTTCATCAGCCAGCTTGTCAACTCAGTAATGAGAAAGCTGTAATGCTATTGGCACTTGCTTTGGTGAAAAACAGTTTCCAGCATGTTGACAACACTGCAGCCTCGTCACCCTCTCTGACTTCTTCTAATGACCTTACTGTGGAAGAGGAGTCATGGTGTAAGTGAGTGCCTTTCCTTAGATTTAGAAAATCAAAAGAAAATCTGTTTATATTTTCATGAAAACATAAACTAATCTTATCGTAAATCATAACAGCACTGCTCACCCAATCTGATTAATGACAAACAGTAATTTCTTGAAATACATTCCAGAGAAACAAAAAGGACACTGTTATAGTGAAAAATCCCTAATAGGGAAACCCTTAAGGAGACACTATGAAAACTTTCTAGCAATTATGCTACTTGTAGAAGCGAAATAACAGCCTTACTATTACCTGTTCCTTCAATAATGGAGATATGGCTAACATAATTTCATATAACTCATCTAATAATTTCTTGCTTATGCTACTTTAAAAGCAAAATACCTGTCTAAAGAAAAGACAGATCATTAATTAAGGTTAAAAAAGAAATCTGACCTACTTTTTACACAATTTTAACTTTTCAAATTGTCAGTTCAAAATTAATTGACAAAATGTCAATGACACTTTTTGTTACTAGGCACAAAAAAAACTTCAGAAATATGGAAGCAACATTTATGATAAAATGACACATTTGAGAATATATAGAATTGTGAAGGTGGTAAGACACTAGCACAGGTTGCCCAGAGAAGCTGTCATTGCCCCATCTCTGGGAGTGTTCAAGGCCAGATTGTATGGGCCTTTGAGTAACCTGGCGTAGTGGAAGGTGTTCCTGCCCGAGGCAGGGGGCTGGAACTAGATGATCTCTAAGGTCCCTTCCGACCCAAACCATTCTGCTTCTGTGATACCGTGCCAAGTTGAACGAGTGCAAATTACAATGAACATCACATGCTGCTTAAGAGAAGGAACTTGCAAGTTTGGTCCAGCCTGGGCAGCCACGGAAAACGATCTACCACACTCCACTACACCGTGCTTGGCATACACCTGCTTGAGTGTTCATGGTAGCTAGCAATAACTTAGAAAACAGCCTACAGAGCTTGTATTTGAGTACAACTTCCTTGTATTATATCTGTTGTACACAGAGGAAACACGGAAATAAATTAGGTATGTACATTTTAAAATTCCCCATACTGTAAGCACAAATTGTGAAAATTAATTTCAGCATTCTGGCACAGGCTGCCAGGGATCTGACAATAAAAGAACACTAGCTGCTCTGTGTAGGTGGTTGGCTTTGCTCCCACAAGCTTTCCAATATGCTTCCCATTACATTTTAATACTTCTGTACTGTGAATATAACCACTTACTAAGGATTCTGATTGATACAATGGGAGCAGGATTGCATGGCAGAAAATACCAGTATACTCAGTATATAAGCAGGTCTGGACATAGAGGATAGTGCTGAAGCTCCAAGTGGCTGAATTAAGATTTTTGAAGTACTTAACAAAGGATAACATTTGAATATGAAAAAGAAAAAAAGAGAAGAAAATGAAAAAACTGCGGCAAATGTTGATTATACTTTATCAACGACTCTAACTTGTAATGTAGATCATCACTGCAAGAACCCTCCTCTGTTTTGGCAGCTTCTCTTGTGTGAGTGCAGGGGTGAGTCAGGAGGCTACCTGAGTGGTCTTGCAAAATTTCTCAGGCTTCTGGTAGCTATGCAACACTTGCACATGCTAGCACGCGATTGTGCGCAATGTGCATTTCACCTGGGCAAAAATGCTACTGCTTTGAGATAAACCAGAATCGCAGGTTGTATTTTCCAGTCAAGCTCAGTCTGAGTTACTCAGAAGCACTTGCCTTTGGTATTCCAACACTGGGTTGATTGGATGATTTTCACAACCTTGTGCCTTTCTTATTTATTGCTCTTAAGACAGTCTTAGTGCTCCTTCCCCTAAGAGGTTCGTCTTAAAAAGAGACAGAACAAAGTTGGTTTTTAAGTTACTTTAGAGTTGACAAAGGCACAATCAAAGTAATTTTCCATATCCCTCATCCGGATTAAAAAATCAATAGCCTAATTACGGTAAGTCCTGGATATTTTTGCTTTCCTTTTCATCTTTCAATTTTGAAGGTTTAGTATTTATAGAATCATAGAATTGTACAATAGTT
Source organism: Psittacus erithacus (assembly GCA_009867235.2). Lineage (NCBI taxonomy): Eukaryota > Metazoa > Chordata > Aves > Psittaciformes > Psittacidae > Psittacus > Psittacus erithacus. Next base: position 7,285 of record WYDI02006530.1, read on the forward strand.
AGGGTTGGAAAGGACCTTAAGATCATCAAGTTCCAGCCCCCTTGCCCCTCTACCTCACACTATGCTACCCAAGGCTCTGGCCAACCTGATCTTGAACACTGCCAGGGATGGAGCATTCGCCACTTCTTTGGGCAACCAGTTCCAGTGTCTCACCACCCACACACTAAAGAACTTCTTCCTTATGTCTAACATGAGCTTTCCATTTAAGTTTAAACACGTTACCTTGACTTTCGCCAGTATGAATGTTTGAAAGTTTTTCTTCTTACAAGTGAAAGCTTAGGGCTTTACCTTATCACAGGTTCCCAGAAAGGGTCTTTCAGAAAGGCCTGAAATTGTGAAACTCATAACACTGCTGTCAAAGCTGAGAAAGGCTTTGAACTCAGTTTACTGAGTTATGGTGTTGCCTTTCATCCCTTCCAAACTCCTTTGTTTTGTGTCTCAGTTTTGGGGTTTTATTGTATGTCTGCTCAGAGATGCTTCTCAAAAACATGGTGAGGGCTGGTAGGGATTAGATCTTGCTTAAAATATGGATTTGTGTTCGGAATTACATTTTTTGTTCTAATTGGGAAAAATATTTTTAAAGTTCACAGAAATATGATATTACTATTCTACTATGCTGTGTTTGATATTGCACACACTTATACCATATGATTTTTAAAACAAAAATGCTTTTTTTTTAATACTGTAATTTTCTAATAAAAACAGCTTCAAGAGTTTTATAAATATTGGGAAATGACTTCTAATAATAACTAGAATTCTTATTTTATACAAGTATGTACAGGTCTGCAGTCTTCAGCAGGAAGTTTAACACTAGAGTTTAATAGTTTACAGTTGAACACTATAGTTAGAATAAAGATCAGAACAGCAACAAAATTGGAAATCAGGAATAACTACAGTTATGCTATTTCTGAATCACATTCAAGTATTAAAGAGTTAGTTCTGTGTAATTTCTGATTTAGGTGCACCATCATATTGCACTCTCAGTCTCTTTCTGGCTGGTATATTTGTAATGAAAAGGCAAAGCTCTGACTATTGTATTGTTGGTTTTGTTTTGTTTGCTTGTGTTTGGTTTTTGGTGGGGTTTTGTGTGATGTTTTTTTTTGTTTGTTTGTTTTTTATTGGGGGGGTTGTTTATATGGGTTCTTTTATTTGTTTGTTTTTGTGATTTTATGTCCTATAAGTATTAAGAGGAGGAAGGGATAAGGATTCTGGAGTGACTTTCTCATTTTTGGATTTGGGTTTTGCTTAAGGTTTCAGAAATCATTGTAGCTAAATTAATTTCTAGAATCTGAGAATATGGATTATTATCTCCAGATAGAGATTTTTAAGATTTCAAACTACTAAATTTAAGGTGGGAGAGGAACAAAAGGGCAAAAGTATTTTTCAGTGCAAGGTTCCATTGCTGTCCTTTTTTCCAGTTCTTCCCCAATTTTCTGAGCAGTGTTGACTGACAACAGTGCAGAAGGATACTGAATGGCTAGTGGAAGCATTTGCAAATGTCCTGGTAGCAGAGAACAGCAATGTTTGTGCTGCCACATCATGTCTTCTTTGCAGCAGGAGGATATTATGAAGTCTGGCCTGAAGAGTTTTTATTTTGCTGAATTTTCAGAACCAGCTTGAATTTTGAATAGGGCTTTTTTATTTGTCAAGTTTTGTTTAAAGCAAATCCTTGTCCTTCCCACCCCTGTGTGAAAACTGCAGGAAAAAAGTTAAGCCTTCTTCTAAGCATAAAAGTGAGAACAAAATGCTACAGGTCATAATATTGTGCAATGCAACTGCTCAAAAAAAGAGAAAAAAATCTAGGCATTCCCTGTTGCTTTTATTTCTAGCTTATCTGTTACTTCTGTACAGAGCAGCATGTCAGATTTCCTGTAATCTGTTTTCCAGTAACTGAAAGCTTAGAAGTTTGTTTTATTTTATTAATCTACTCATTAAGAGATAGAGAGTTTGTACTCCACAAAGACATCTGTTCAGCTATTGAGTGAATTATTTACAAGCTATTTAAAGGCAGTATTGCAATAAAATATTTAAATGTAGTTTAGCCTCTGAAACAAAGTCAGTATAAAACAGGCTAGGTTTTCTGAAGGGAATTCCATAATACTCAGATTCCCTTTCTATTCTAAAATATTTCACTTGAGACAATTTATTAGCAGGAAAATGTCTATCTCTGAAGATTTTCCCCAGTATCAAACACACATGTATTTTATTAGGGAAAACCCCCTACAGTTGTAATAATAAAAACACACACATAAATCCTAACAAAGTCAGATTTGTTTACACCCCACAGCATTTCACTGTTAAAAAAGTTTAACAAAGAATTATAATTTGTGTAGATTTACTTCAAATGGCATATCCCCCATTGCAAATATTGTTTCATATTTTGTGGGAGATTTTTTTTGTTAAATCATTAATTAACATTTGTGAGGCTTATTTAGGATGATGACTGTATATGTTATTATTTTGCCTAAGAAAGAAAAAAAAGTTCTGAATCATAAATGCCAAGAATGCTTAACGGAAAATGTATGTTCCCACTCTCACCATGTTAACCACTTAAGTCATCAAATTACTTATGCAAATAGTGACAACAAATTATAGTCAAAAGCAGTTTTTAGAAGTGTTCACTTTCCCAAAGGTAGCTATGAATACTTGACCTAAGTAATTAAGGGGGCAGCAAAATTATATTCAATGTATTTCAAGCATTTGGAAAGTTTAGTGTTCCTTTTCTGGATAAGTTTAGAAACACCAACTAGATGGTAAGATTCTACATTTTTTTTGTTTGTAGGTGATTTTTCTAAATGCATACCCATGTGTATACACAAACACAAAGAATGTCCTCAGTGCTCTTTACAGTTATATTAAGAAATAATAAAAAGAAGACAAAAACGGGTAGACAGAAGGGTCAGAGTAGTAAGTGAAGGTGAAGCAGAGAGAGAAAGAGTGGGAAAATATGTGTGACTTTGTACATGTGCACCTGACTTAAAAAGCAAGAGAGAGATGAGCTGGATTAGACCAATGACCACATATTCTGATAGTCCCCTCTCTTGCCTACTGCTGAAGATACCTCTGTGTTTCTGCCATGCTTACTGTAGAGCCAAGTTGCATAGCCTTTACTGAGGAAAAAAACAATTTTCATTGCATCCCATTTTAAAAGAAAGTGAGAGCTTGGAAAAGGTCACTGTAGGGAGACTGCAATAGACATCTGGCTCCTCACTTACAAGCCTTTCTCTGGTGCTCAATATGCACAGATTAAGCCAAATTGTGCAGTTGTATGTGAATTATTAGCAAATGGAAAAAATAGCCTATTTAATAATTGGTGTAAATCTCATCCAGAGGTGAATAAGGCTTGGCAGCAATGTCACAGCTGAAAAAAGTGTAAGGAAGAAGGGAAAGAGAAACACTGTTGAGTTAAATGTAAATATCATTTTGGCATAATCAGACAGGCTTTGGGTGCAGAGAGTGGAGGTTGAGAGGGCACAATCAACACTCCTTTGCCAGGTTGAAGTTAGACAGTGAGAGCTGAGCAAAATAGAACTTCTGGTTTGAGCTCAGTTTTAATTATACATGGAGAAAATCATCATGTGAACAAATTCAGTTTTAGGGCATAATCTACACAGTCCCTTCTCAATTTCCTACTGTCAGCATACCTAACAGCCATCTAGGGTTTACAGGCATTTTATCATAGTTTAAATCATTTGTGCCTGGGGCGAAACAATGAGAAACTGCCAGAAGTTCTCATCCTGCACTGTTAATCCACCAGATGAACTTCAGACTTGCATCATTTGTAGTAAAAATGTTTCAAAGCATTACCACTGGAAGTGCCTGGGACAGTCAATGAGGCAAATAGCTACTGTTGGAAATGGATTTGTTTCAAGAATGACCTTCATTCCACCAAGCTCCATTTGCTGAAGATACTTATATAATTAATACTCAGCTCTGTGTTTGTTTTTTTTTGGTAGCTTACAGTCTAAACACATACTGTGTGACTGCACCCTGCTATGATGGAAACCCCTTTTAAAAGTCTGGAATAATACAATCATGAGTATAAGAAGGAAAATCATGGCTTTCTAACACTCTTTATCCTACTAAAATCAGTGGGACAGTTTTACATTTGCTGGATCTTACCCTGAGAGAAAGATCTTGCAGCAGGAAATCCCTGAAACCCATGGCAGTTCATTGCAGCTGAAAACTTTTTCACTGCTTAAAATTCCCAGCAAATGAGATGCCAAACCTTACTGAAGATGCTACTCGGCCTTTAGGAGTGTGCTTTACTTGTGACAGTGACAAGTGGAGCCTTGCAGACTCAGACAAATAATGTTATGAAAGCAAAAAAATTCCCCAAAATGAAAATACTACACGAACCCTCTATGCTCTTGGTTCCAAGAAAGCCCGGCAATAGGGTTTGTAACACAGATAAACTTATTGCGTAGGTCAATAGACTGCTGGAGATTACCCTATCAATGCCAATGTTAGTAGGCCCCAGGGAAAATGTTACATGAGGATTTTGTGGGATGAAAGGAGAGGGCTTTTGACTTCACTGCTCTATAGAGGGCATAAGAGAGTTTATTAATTCAGTTGTAAACTTTCCTTTCCTGGCATCTTCAATGTTTAACTATAGAAACTTTATTTAGCATTAACAAGGGGGTTCTTTGTATGTGTGCTGGCTTGTTCTTTTAGAGTTCACAATGTGTTTAGTGGCATATAGACACAGAAGAGACAGCTCTGCCCCTAGTATCTTATACACTGGTTTAGTGCCAAACAGAGCAGTGAAAGAAAGAATTTGTCTGTGAGATGTATGCATATATCCTAATGGTACAAGGTATCTTACAATGTATCTGGAGAAAATATGAGGCAGATCAAAGCAGTATGCTGAACTGAAATTATAAAGAAGAAAGATATTCAGGAAATGGGTGGGGTACCATGTTTTCTATCTGTGAAAGACAGGAAAGCATATCACACCTAGTCCAAATTCTCCCAGCTGCAATTGGTAAGCTTTTGATTTTACAGAAAACATAGATTTCCTCATTTGCAGAGAAAATTGGGAAGAAAAATCTGCACAAAGAAATCATATATTTACACGATGCCTTTTTTGCCATATATGGAATAAACATGCTTGCGATCAATCCAAACAGAATAGCCGACACTATGGTTTGTCAACACTATTGTACTGATGCAAGATATAATAGACATTTTCTATTTGATGACCTTAAGACAAGCCCAGAAGTCATGTGAAATTTTATATAACTTTTAACTTAGGAAACTGCAGCATACAGAGTAATGGCCAAAATCAACTGCTTAGGGCTTCATTAAATAAAATTCATACCACATAAAACTTGTGCAAACACTAATGCTACTGGAAACTCAAGGAAAAAAAATGTAGAAGAAAGGGTTAAAACTATGTTCACATTAAATAGTATTATTTATTTGTTCTTCAGAAAGTAGAAAGATACATCATGAACAAGATTATATCAATTTAAGGGCAGAGTAATTAAGAGTAAACAGTTACATGTGATGGAGTGGAATATCAGAAACAGAAAAAACTGCACAACTCAAGAGGCTGGTTTACTGGGAGAAACAGAATTGTCAGTTGACATTTGCCTTCGTAGGGAATGTTGCAAGAATAATGAATTATGACTAAAAGCAGAAAAAAAATTGCTGACACAACCATGGAGAGAAAGCAAGATGAAAAACACAGCGTGTGAATGTTAACAGCCTGTATACAGAGGTCAACTTGGTGAAGCACACAGTGTTATTGCCTTTTGAACTCTAAAAGCTCTTCCATATTATATATGAAGTCAACTAAATGTTCATAAATGCAAAATATTCTCATTCTCCAAGAAATGCACTAGAAAGGTAGCCATAATCCATATGGAAATCACTGTCCCAGGATGTTAAGGAAGGCAACTTTTTGGTAAGATTCAAAAAAAGATTAGAAAGTTACTTATGTGAAAACAGCATTTGTAGATAGAAGATCAAAGACAAATGTCACAAAAGTACTAGAGAAGCAATCCAAAGAAAAATTCTTGAAGAGAAAAGCTGCACAAATGGGCTACTGCATTATGGGAATATTTAGATCATGATGAAAATAATATTATTAGTAATTTTTTATTCCAGACACATCTTTACTTTGCAATCTCAACTTCAAGTTAAAGTAGAAGAAAAGGAATAGTTTGTGAAATGCATATTCCATGTTTTACATGCCATCTTTATTTAAAAATATCTAGCTTAGGCTACTGTCAAAGGAATTTATCAAAAAGCCTCCATATTCAAAAAGATTTTAGTATGCAGAACATTAGCTAAAAATACTTATATACCTAGAGAAGAAAAAAAATAGGATCTTACAGGGTGCTGCTAGGCAGAGCCAAAATCTGTGCCTGGCGATATGAGAAGCCCTGGGAGACAAGACCTTCTGAAAAAAAAGAAGATACTTCTGGAAAAATGAAAGTAGAGCTTCCTTTCATGAAAGAAAGGAATTCTGCAAGGCGCTGAAACCCTTATTTTATTGACTGATTTGGTTTGCTTTAATCTCTTAAACAACTGTAATCTAACCAGTGTAATCTGGTTAGTTATCATCCTAAACAAGATGGAGGCTAAGTGGAGCATAGGATATTTAGAAGTAAAGTGGCATTTAAGTTGTATAACACAAATGAAGTACAAACAAAATAAATCATCTAACTCAGATGAATTAGATGGCAGATGTTGGATTGATCATACAGATGCTGGTAATTCATCCTGCTCAAATCCCTTGTCCTGCATTTCATATAATTGGAAGAACAGAATAGGAACTGGATGTTGTATGGCTACACAGTGTTTTCAGCTCAGGAGCAAGATGCCAGAGAGATACATGTGAGATAAACACCTTTTGCAAAAGTAGGTTTGACGCAATCATATATGGTGAATATCCTTCATTTTCTTCTCAAATAATAGTAAGAGTTTCCAGATAGACAAATCTCTCCATCTGGAAAGCAGAGGATTTACAGGGTTCAGTGTCAGTGCTCCTGGCCTAGTCTATAGTCTTTTTTCTTATTCAAACATTTTAAAGACAGTTTTAGCAGAAAAATTGAATTTTCCTATTGTTAGACAGTGCTCACCACTTCTGGAAAAAGAGAAAACATGGGATCAGATAATTTGTTAGATGTGAGATGACTTCAGCTACCTCAGGGGGAACTAGACTTTCATGGTAATGCAGCTTTTTCTACATTTCATAACTGAGGGAGTTCATATCTCTACTGTCCCTAATGAGACTGGCTGTCTCATTTCCATACACCAAATGATGGGTTAGTGTGCTGCAGGCCTATGATACCATTATGAAAGATACTTGCCTGCCAGATGTGGCACATGAAATGTAGAAATGCATATGAAAACAGCTGCTGAGAAAGTGAAGACCGCAGACTGCTCTGAGCAACTGACGGCTTATGAATCATATTATATTACATCATATTGTATATCATATCATATCATATCATATCATATCATATCGTACCATACCATAACATATCATTAGAATGGTTCAGCTTGGAAAAGACCTTAAAGATCATCTAGTACCAACCTCCCTGCCATGGGTGGGAACGCTTTCCCCTAGACCAGGTTGCTCAAAGCCCCATCCAACCTGGCCTTGAACACTGCCAGGGATGCGGCAGCCGCAACTTCTCTGGACAACCCATTCCAATGTCTCACCACCCTCTTAGTGAAGTTTTAACTAGTATCTAATCTAATGCACAAATCTTGTTTCCAGCAAAGCTGATAAGCACCAAGGACAAGCCTCCTTGACTGTGCAGGACCTGGGATATTCCAGAGACAGGATGAATCTGTCAGTTTGGGTAGTACTAGTTAAAATCATAGAGATGGGAGTCTCAGGACATCACATGGCAAGCATTTTTCTCCAACTAAACAGTTATGAACATCTTTTAGGGGAGCATTTGCCATTCTTTCCAACACTGTTTAAGGAGCATATAAGATATGGAGCCCTACAGATCCTTTAATTACATTCTTAACAATTCCACCATTTATTCTGGAGGCAAGATGGAGCTACCTTTCAGAGCTAGTAAAATTATTACAAACATCACATTTATGGATATGGGCTGCTGTGTTATATATGAAGTCTGAGAATAACACTAAACACAAACAAATGAGCTGAATTCTGGACTCCTGTGGATGTTCTTGGTAATTTGGGTAAGCAATAAAAACATCCATCTTAATGTCCTCTCTATCAGCACCACAAATGCTGTTTCAATACTGGAAATGAAAATTCAAAATGTGCCCTGTGCTCAGATCCGGGATGGTTGTGGTGATTTGATGGGTGGTTTCTGTCAAACACAAGCCCTTATTCTCCTGTGTAGGTTCTGCTTTATTGTGGAACACATTGTACTAATATAGAATCATAGAATCATAGAATAGTTAAGAGTTGGAAAGGACCTTCAGATCATCAAGTTCCAACCCCCCTGCCATGGGCAGGGACACCTCACACTAAACCATGCCACCCAAGACTCTGTCCAACCTGGCCTT
>WYDI02006531.1:0-25129 GCA_009867235.2 Psittacus erithacus
TGGTTTAGTGTGAGGTGTCCCTGCCCATGGCAGGGGGGTTGGAACTGGATGATCTTATGGTCCTTTCCAACCCTAACCATTCTATGATTCTATATCTCAGTTCAGGTGTGTTTAAGCACTTTACCCTAGAAATGGGTGCAGTAAAGCAAGTGGCTTTAGCTCCATCCAATGCATTTTTTTCAGGTATGGGAAGTACATTGAAAACATCCATGTGCATTCGGTCAGGATGCTTTACCATGATTAGTATCAAGCATTTTGGCTTGCCTTGAAAAATAACTTGCTGTGGTTTTATGAGAACATGTGAAAGCCCATGTCCGTTTTTTGTTTTCTTTGCTGCTGTCTTGCCAAACATGTTCTTGCTTGATTGTATTGCTCAATGGGCAAGGTCAGCCAAACTATTCGCTGCTTCATGTGCTCTGATTTCTGGGTTCTTTGTGAACAATGAGAGCTGACAGTAGTCTTGAACCAATTGCTTTTACTGTGAAGATACCAGTTTGTCTTTCCGACAACCCACACAATGGGCGGTGGTGCTGTGAAGTGCAACTTTACACACAGACTTCTAAACGTTCCACTGAATCCTCAGGCTGGCATGAAAGCGGATAATGTGAGTTTGCAGACATTTCTTTTCTTCCTTGAGAAATGATGCACTGAGCTTGAGCTTGTGGACACTACAGGTGGCAAAACAACTGTTTTGCTTCAATAACAAGTGCAATAAAATATACAAATATTTTTCTCTGTATGGTTTTCCAGAAATTGAGCAGGTTCCCTCAGCAAAGGGTAGGCTCACGTTTGGAAATGGCCTGTTGTTCTGCCACTTGTCACCATTGCAAGCTTTGCCGTTGCCATATTCGGGGTTTTTTTCAAAGTCACTACTGTGTTTACAAATGATTTCCATCATTTTCAAATTATTTCCACCATCTTTGACTGCCAACACAGGAGGGACATGGACCTGCTCAAGCAAGTCCAGAGGAGGCCGCGAAGATGATCAGAAGGCTGGGGCACCTCTTCTATGGAGATAGGCTGAGAGACTTGAGCTTGTTCATCCAGGCTGGACAGGGCTGCAAGCAACCTGGTCTGGCGGAAGGTGTGGCTGGGGGTTGGAACTGGTTGAGCTTTAAGGTCCCTTCTGCCTATAATCATTCTGTCATTTCTAGCCTCATTCTTACTAGGTCCCAGTTTCTAAACCATGATTGCATATTTAAGAGACATGAGTTTGAAACTCCCCACTTGTGATCAGCATGAAATGCTTGTGACAGGCTAGTGGGATGCTGTGATGTCACTTAGAGCATAAGTTGGCTGTGTTTCTTTTACAGCAAAGCTAAGCTCGAGACTGTCCTTCAGCAGCTCTTTTAGGTCATTACATGACTTTCCAGGAGGTTGTTTCAGTAATTTTCTTGATTGTGCTGAACGAGGTGTGACACCAGTGTTTTTCCAAGGGCTCTTCCTGGCAACATTGACGTGGAGAGCATGAGTAGTACAATAAGCCTCTGCAAGTCACTGGCAGTTCACTTTGCAATACATCTGTTTTTGTCTTGACAAATAAAGAAAGAAAAATAATTTTCATGCTTCTTATTTTGGTACATTTACTCCAAATTGCTGCAAATTCAACTGTTTACAACTTCCACTGATGCAAAAACACTCTCAAGATGTTTGTCAAAGCTTGTTTTTCACTTGAATCTATGCAGGCATTACATATTGTACAAAACATCATACCACAATTTCTGTTATATATCCTTGTTAGATGCATTTCATGTCTCTACTTAGCTTTTTGTATCTGCCAGGACTTTGAGACTCTTACCTTCTTTCCACATGCGGTGTGCGTACCAGTGTCATTGGTGAGGTAAGCCGCAATGTAAGGGGGCAGCTTCCTACCACAGTAGGCCAGTAGCCTGGCTGAGCTGGTCGTAGCCTGTGAGAGGGTGTACATGCCTTAAAATGCTGCTGATTTGGGTGTTGTGACCTGCATGCAATCCAAACAGTAAATGGAGTAAAAGCAGGTAGTGTTTTTTTAGTGCTTTGTTTTCATTTGCATTTCTTTTCTCTGGTGCGTATATCTGTGAGCTGGAGGGGAGTAAAAATAATCAGATGTCAATGCAATGCTTCTGTGGCATTTGTGAAAGCTCAGTTCTACAGAGGTTTCTGAAAGAAAACTGATAAAGGCAGGGCCAGCGTTAAAGAGAAGGCTCCACATTTAGACAGAGCCAGATCAGCCAGAACAATGGTTTCTTTTTCCCCTCGCCTGCCCCAGTGTGCATCCTGCTGCCAGTCTGTGGAGATAGTGGACTGAATTGCAAACTGCAAGCCTGAGCTGAAATTTAAGGAGTCCCAAGTCTGAGCAAGACATAGCTGGGAAGTCATGAACTGTCTCCTGTTTGCATCGGTCAGACTCCGGTTGGCTCTGTTGGCAGAACAGACTGCTGTTAGGACAACTGTACCTTGACTGTGCCCTTGCTCACCTGGGCAAAGGATCTGTTCTTGGTCTTGATTCAGGCCTTACGTTCACTTAGTTCTGCCAAAATAGTTGTTGGTTTTATTAATAACATAAATTAGCCTGTATACTCATTTTCTTTTGAAGTATTTGGAGTGGTTTATTAATAAACCATGGAGGTAGTATGGTCAAGACACTGAAATTCTTTTCTAAAGCTATTGTTTTTACTTTGGACTGTATCTGTGGTATAAGATAGTCTGTGTAGATACATGTCTTTCCATTTTTCTTCCCCTCATTAGGCTCAGGCTTGCTCATGTCCCCATTGTCTGCTGGGTTTGCTTTTAAGATGTGTTGCAGAGCAGTGAATTCCAAGTGCTAATGTTTGTCTCATTGCCAGCTGATGAAACTATCTGTCAAACTGGAGAACATTTCTAGGGAGGAGACTGGAAAGAAACAGTCAAAGGAATTTATCATGGATGCTCAGCATGTTCTGCATTCCCACAAGTTGGTATCTGGAATATGTTGATATCAGGAGGGCACTTCAGCATGGTTTCAGCCACCTGGAATTGAAATGAAAATGGTGATAGAAAGCAAGATTCCTCTTCAAGGCATGAAGTCTCATGCTATGGTTCAAAGAGCTGTCCAGTTATTTTCCTTATCGCAGTTACACGAAGCAATTGAAGTGGCACTACTAACTTGAAATCTAGTTGGCTTTTATAAGTGAGCTGAACTTACCCTTTGGGTTTCTGTTTCCTTTGACTGCTTTTGAGTGACTCTGGGAGAGAGGTCGGGGTAGTAAGCTTAATTTTTTCCTCTTTTCATTGTTTTATGGTGGGCTCATAGGCATAGCAGGGGAAACTCATCTCTAAAGGAACTGACTGTGGACAAAAGTCTGTGAAATGCAACTTGCTAAAAGTTCAGGAGAGGAATACCCTCAAGGTGAAGTAAATTGGAGAGACTTTATTTTCCTTGTTAAAATACAAATAGAAAAATTGTCAATTTCCCTTAAAAGATGAAGTGATAAAGGCGTCTCTTCAATATGGAGAAGGTGTGTTGTTATTTCCTTTGCTGTGCTTGCATTCCTGTTATTTTTATGCCAAGGTCTCACTGGTTTCAATGGGACTGCTCCCAGCCTTGAAAGCAGTTTTCAAGCTCAGAGCCAATTTCCTCATCATTTTATTGCTGATGAGGAAATTGCAGCATCCCGTGTTAAAAACGCAATCCTGTAGCGCAGTTCACATCTCCTCAGTTCTGTCTTTTTAAACTGGGAATCTGTATTCTAAAAAGTATTTAAAGGTCTCAGTTTTGTCATTTCTAACTTTCTCCTCCCTCTGCATCTAATCTGCTGTGAGAGGTGATAAATGGTACCAACAGGACGTGCAAGGCTTTCCTGTCCTTATTCCAAGAGCAGCGTGTTCAAACTTCGAAGTTCATCAGGCTGATTTAGCCACCACTGTTTTGTTGGTTGTTCATCTGTGAGATCTGTTGAGAGCCTGGAATTTTATCCTCTTTTCTCTTAAAGAGGACGTACAAAATTCTCAGTGTACTTTCTACCGTGAAGGTTGAATTAGAGAAGTGTCACATGAAAAAGAAGTCTTAGAGTTCTTGGAGGTGGAAGAAGTTTGCTTATTCTCATAGAACATACATAGAAAAAGTAAATGATAAAATGAGTGGTTACTTTTTGCAGTGTGCCGCAATTAAGGAAGCAGTGCGACACAGTGAAACTAGGAGTATAATACATTTTTCCTTGCAACTTTAAGTCTTACTTTATTGCCTCTTTAAGAAGCCCATTAAACTTCCTATTAAGGAAACAATTCTGTCAGTCTGATTTTTAAAAACCTTTTTACCTGAAGTGATCTGATGAAAAAACGTGTGGCCCTTCGCAAGGCAGGTAAAACCAATGCTGACAGTTTCCTCTTGATTCACCTCCAGTTACTCTGCTGCTAATGTATGATTAATGGTTGTTTAGTATGGTCTTCTGGAAATGTTTTGCTATAATCACTGGTCCTTTCAAATGGAGATTACTGTTTTGTAAACTTCTGTGCTGATATTCATAAATCCCATGTGAAGGACAAATAATATGAGTGATTCAAATAATTTCATGAAGGGAAAGAAAGCCTTGAAGTACTGGCACAGTAAGCCCTGGCTCTGACACTTGCAACCAATACGGGAAGCTGCTTGTATTCAAGACTCTGCTCAAGATTTCCCATGGCCGTGGCACACATTACATGTTGGATTGTGTGGGTTTTTTGTTAGTCATTTTACTGTATTTGTCTTGGGACGCCTGCCTTTATTTCAGCATCCCTGCAGTGATCGCAGCTGAATAATACTAGGTGGTATAAGAAATGGTTGTAATATTAGCAAAAGATAATTTGCACAGGAAAAAAATCCTTAAAATAGGCAATAACAGGCTTTTGCTATAGCTTCTTGTTAAATTAATCTCCTGAGTTCTCTAGGGCACTCTAGCACTTGGGCACTCACAGGAGAGTGGAATTTCAGTTCTGAGTGTTAATCTTCTCTGGATGAAATTAGTTTGGTGCCATGTTTTGTAGTGAGGCTGAGTGGGGGGTTATGGTTTGGGGGGATTTGTTGTTGTGTTTCCCAATAGCCCCCAAACACCTTAAAGGGCATATTTAAGCTTTAATTGTGCAATACACCAGCAGAGGTAACTGCTTCAGGGGAACTGGGTTGGACACTGAAACCAGCCCAAGTGTGGCCAGGGGTCTGTGCTTTAACAAGCTGAGATTGTTAGCTCATTCCTGACTTGTGTCCCTGTAATTCAGTTCTAAAACTAAAACTGAAAGTTAACTTCAGTATATTTTTATGACTTGATTTGTGTTGCTTGTTTTGAGAGTGTTATTCGCACATTTCCCATTGGAATCAAGAATCGTGTGGTTAAATATACCTTTTAAATTCATATAACTAGTATTCCATCCTTCAGTGTGCTGTGTATTTTGGTTTGAAATTTTTGTGGATTAGCAGAGTGAAACTCTTTCTTACTTAGTGTCCTAAGATTAGGCACTCTAAATTTAAGGGCAAACAAGCTTATTTTTGAGTGCTGAAAAGGCCTCCTGACTGAATTATTAGTTGAATTAAAACCAAACTCACTCCCAACAAAATCATTTGTTGCTCAATCAAGAGAGAAGTAAAGAGATAATCTTCACAGTTCATGCTTTCCTGCATGTAGCAAACATAAACCAAAAGACAGATTAAGGCATCTTTGTCTATAGCCTTGTGCACTTGCAAAGAATAATAGTCAGAGGGAGGCTGAGAGCATTACTTGGGTTAAGGGGGTCACTTGGTATGTGCTTCCCGAGCCACTCAACGAGGATGGTGCTTGGCTGAGCTCCTTTGCTGCTGCAGCACAATGAGTTTTGCTGCAGTGTGATGAGGACAAAGTCTGCTTGGGGCAGTGTAATTTCATTTCATCTGTTCTGTTTTCCTAGGTATATTAAGGAATTTAGCTGGGTACATGATTTGTAGGGGGAACAAGCTAACATTTGAGCATTTCTGCTGCAAATTCTTGAGGCCAGATTAAAAAAAGAAAATAGAAATAGCAAGTCATGGATGTCATAATTTCATGTTAAGTCACTTAGTGTTCGTTTCATGTTCGTTTGTATCACATCACATTATGAATATCCCAAATGGAGCCATTGCCTTTTAGCTTTACATGTAGGCAATTATTTCCATTGAAGTTGTGGGGCTGTCTGTCTAGTCGCTGCTTTGACATCTGTCATCGTAGTACTAAATTGCTTTGTAAAACCTATTACTTTGGGATATAGTATAGTGTCTCTTAATTGCACCACTTGCTTCTCCTGCCTGAACAGAGCCTGCTTCTGTTTCTGACGTTAATGGCAAGGCCCTGATGGCGGAGCAATGCTCCGAGTGCATTGATGGGAGGGGAGCTGCTCTGGGATTACACAGCCATACTTGGGCCTTGTATTTTATGATAAGCACGAGTGCCAGAAAGGCTTGGGGTTTGACTTGTGTGACTGTTCTCTGACCGGCTGTTGAGGCAATGGTATAGCCACTGCAAACAAGCTCTCTGTGTTTTTGAGCTTCCCACGGATGCCGAGCGATCGCTTTGCTAAATGTTGTCTATTGAGCGCAAACTCCCCTAAGGATCTCTCAGGCTTGGCAAATCCTTCGCTTCTCCCTTTGGGAATATTGTTTTCTGACTGTCTCTGCTGTCTCATACTTAAAATATACAGCCAACTCACAAAGAGGGGTGCCGGTTAATCGTTTACAATAAACATATTCTTTACCTTTCCGTGGGCAGACAATGCCACTTATGTGAAAAATGGCCTAAATATTTTACACGGATGACTTCTAGACACCATAGCTTTTGTGGCTAATACGCATTTTGTTGGTTCACTCAAAACAGGTAGTTAATCACTGAAAGCAGCTATAAAAGGTACAAACTTCAGATTGAGCAGTGCTTGTTGCTCCCCTCCCGAAAAAATTGAGTCTCTTTAACTGCTGGTACATGCAATATGTATCTGTATAAAGCAAACAAATACTTCTTAACTGAGGAGCTGTGTCATATGTAGCCATACTTAGCATTGCGTGATCTATAGAAGGTGTTTTCTGGCATTTAAAGTACTCATCTCTGCTAATCCAGTTTCAGAGACACATATTGGTAAATAACTTAAATTAGGCTGTTGTCCTGGGGTGTTCTTTTAAGCTGAACTTAACAATTGTTTGTTACACACTGAAAATGCCCATTTTATGTGCAAGTGTATGTAACAAGAAATGGAGAATTAACAAGTTGAGCTAATTTGTATACTAAGAGTTATGCTACACGCATTCCTTAAGAACAGGGATATTCAGTACTTACGAATGTTGGGAGGTAAATCCATTTCCTATCAATTGAATCTCAGGTACCCCTTTTAAGTAGCAATGTGGTGGATGCTTTTATTGTTTAAGTCAATTGATAAGGTTTGCAAATGGAGCCCTAAATGCTCCTGAATTTTTGTCAGGTTTTTATTCAGTGGCACACGCAGTGCGGTAGCTTCCTTCTTAAAATTCATCTGGTTCCTGCTGTGATTGACAGGGTACAGCTTCATTATGCAGTTAGCTAGATGGGCCGATTATGGCTATGAATGTGTGAATGGGAGGAATGAGAGAAATGTGTAATTGATTTTAGCCGTGGTCGGCTGCTTCATTAACAGTGTGAATGTGCCACACTCACGTCTGGAAGGGAAGGAATGAAAGAAACTTATTTGTACTTTTTCAGTAGTTGGGGAAAGCTTGTTATGCTAATATCTTTGCCATCTAGTGTCACTTTTATGAAGAACAAGGCAAGAGTAAATTACATGAGTCCTCCAGGTTGGTTTTTGAGGCAGTTACTTCTCTTCATCCTTTTGCAGCTGGAAGGTGTGTTTTGTTTTTGCTCACGCTGCTCTGTTCTTTCTCCTTAGCAGTGTAGAATAAAACTGTGAGACCAACAGCAAGTTCAGATGTGTGGACAGACTTCTTTAATAAAAAAGACCAGAGAAAACAAGCCTTATTGGCCTTTTTGCACATGGAGTTTGTATGCTGCAGCAGATGTGGTTTCATTTTTTACTGAGCAATAGAGGAGTTTGAGGGGAGAGTCACTGAGCTTCCAGAGTGTTGATTCAACTTGATATCTCCTACCCTTATAAATATCCCTTTAAAGCTAAGCAGTTTCATTAGCATTAAAACCAGCTTGATCCATTGCTGTGGCCTGAATGCCAAGTGAGAATATACCTTTCCCTGTGGCTCCCTCCACCTTGATACTGTTAAAATGTAAGCGCACATCTCTGCTCTGTGTATACAGAGAAAGTGATTTACAAGCACATGGATAGCAGCTTTTTAATGAAGTTTCCTGTCAATGAGCTTGGCTGGAAGACTGACCATACTAAATCTAAAGCTTCAAAGCAGTGCTGGCAGCTTCATTTGATATGGAAATAGTACAAATGGCAAGTGTGGCATTCTCTGAGAGTTTGACTGCACCCAGTTTTACTCTCTTAACCTGGTTTTGAAGAACAAAAAACCGCATTGAGGAACATTTGGGAGAAATGCTCGTATCCCCTGCTCCTGCTTGACCCCATTAGGAAATGTTCAATCAGCAAAGGGGTGCAAGAGCTCCAAGAAGGAGCAGGACCTGTTTGGTAGCAGGGATGTCTACCGAGCTTTTCCAGCCAAAGTAAATCTTTCTGGAGCTTCTCTGCCTTTTCCTTAGTTTAAAAGTCTTCAGGTGATGAGATGGTTTCTGTTCCATGGTGGTGTGCCTCTGCATGCGCAGTGTATTTTCAGCTTGTCAGCATGCTCATCCGTGTGTCTGGTGCTCCTGTCTGCATTGCCCTCTGCAGCTGGTTTCTCTTCTCCTGCAGTGAAACTCATCCCTGCACATGTCCCATGATCATAGAATCATAGAACAGTTTGAGTTGGAAGGGACCTCCAAAGCTTATCTAGTCCAACCTTCCTGCCATGGGACATCTTCAGCTACATCAGATTGCTTAGAGCCCCATCCAACCTGGCCTTGAATTCCAAGGATGGGGCATCTACCACCTCTCTGTGACAGTGTTTCACCATCCTCAGCTTAAAAAATGTCTTCCTTTCATGTAGTCTAAATCTCTCCTCTTTCTATTTGTGATGGGCCTTTACTGTCATTGAAGTCTGACCTGGAAGTCGTGTTTGCTTTAGAAATGCATTTCTGTAGGATGAATGCTTGCTCTGGCTATGGGTTGACTGGTGAGAAAGGTGTTGAGTAGGGCTTGCACATATCTGTTTGTCCTTGCCAGCAGTGCTGGAGGCTTGCACCTGGGGCTTGCTGCTGTAGTGGGTTACAGTGGGTTATTGCCCCTTCATTTTCTTGTAGACAAATGCCTGTAGACCTCCCCACTCCTGCACACCCTCCATCCTCCAGCTCCATAGTGAGCAAATGTCTCCATCTCTGTGCAGCTGGGTGAGGGGGGAATGTGCGAGCAGAAAGAAAACTCCACTGTGACAGTCAGGCTGGGAGATTGACATGGGCTTCGTAGAGATATTAAAAATAAATGGCTGTGCTTCAGTCTGTGAAGTCTGCTCCTCGTATATTAACAGCATGGGCTGGGAGGTGGGGGGAGAGTTCTTTTGTTTTTGGGTTTGTTTGCTTTATGCCTGTATAATCTCAAAGGGTTTTGCCTACCAGCAAACCATAGTGTATTGCGGAATAGCTTGGGCAGAATAAAGTATAGCTTAGGCCATATGGGGATACAGTGATTTTATTGACAAATTAAGCAACAAATTATTGCTTCCCTGTTCATCTACTGACCATGAAACATGGGCATATTGTTAATACTGCTCTGGTAGTTGAATCTTACGCTATCATGTGGTTCAGAATAATAATGTGCCTAAGAAACACAGGTTTTGGCAGTGATATGCTGTAAACAATTACAATAGTTTTTATAAACCAGTTCATAACCACCTTCAGTGTTCTGTCTAAAGAGCCACCGCTGGGCTTGTAAAAATTAAAACATAAAAGCTGATAACTGCATTAAAGGTTACCTATTTCCATCAAGCGTCTGATGCAGTGATGGAGGGTTGCTAATGAGGCACCATGAAAATGCTAAATTGGGAAGTTCTGAAAAAAAGATGACAGGAAAAACACTTCCCATGTATTGAGCTGAGAATTTTTGAAATTAGTGTTTAATAATGGAACTCTAAAGGAGTGGAGTTCAGCATTTAATGAGTGACATACATCTGGAAATTATACCAAGGGGAGTTTTATACAGAAAGACTCAAGCAAGAACTTGGTACTTGGGCTGTTCCACATAACTCCTTCTTGTTGTCAAGTAATCAATTAATAATTTAAGCCATTAAGGTTCAGCCTTTAAGCAGCTGCCCTTTGAAATGCAAGTTAACTCCGCCTTAGTAGAAAGAGGAAAACCTTTTATGATTCTTTGTTATTTATCTTCTACCCTTTCTTTTTAAGTTTTTATAGTCCTTTCTTTATTTGCTTGTGGGCTGGTGAGTGTTGCGAGTTTGGAACTCATACTCGCATCATGGTACTTCTGATCTTAGTGTCTGTAAATGTAGAATGACCTCAATTGAGATCAGATTCACAAGTCTATTCCTTCCCCCGGTTCAGTAATTGCAGCTTGCCTCTTGCAAAAACAAAGAACAAGAAGGAATAAAAAAGGCAAGAGAAGCTTTTTCTTTCTCTAAAGTTGCCAGCAGCTAAGTGCCAACATTTCCAAATAGAAGTCTTACTTGGGAAGTTGCAGTCTGAAGGAAACGGCTGTAGTCATAGTCAGAATATGTAGTCTTTCCTAATGGAAGTACTCACACTCCTGCAAGCAGAAACTGATTTTAAACTAGCTATGCTATTTCTTTTTTTGTTCTCCTTCTTAGTTCTCTGTTTATTATAGTGGATAAACATGTGGGGAAAAACACACCTTTCTTCTGAACTCCCAGACGAAAGCCATTGTGGTTGTTTCGGTCACCTGCTGTCATCTCACTCATCAGTGGATACTCACCACCTACTTGATGGTCCAGATGCCTGAAATGCTGTAGGGAGGGTTTGCTGGAGTCACTGTCTGGCAGCTGTGACATTAAACAGAAATCATCCAATCTGTCCATCTTGTTCCCACAACTGGAGAAAATTACTGTGATCAAGAGGGAAAGGAGAGTAGTGAACCTTGGTTTTACTCCTCAGTAAGGAGGTTTTCTATAGCAGTTGGGAAGTTTTGCTCTTGGGGGTTTCAGTTTCCAATCACAGCCAATTCCTCTCTGTTTCCGGGCACTGGGATTTGCCTATGTGCTTTTTTTTCCTGAATTATCAATGCTTTCTGACTAAGGTAAAGAAAAAATTTGGATAGGTTCAAAGCATTCTGCCTCAGCACATAACCCATCTTGTAAGTAGCAGAGATTAAGACTTGACAGGTTAAAAAAAGGCAACATGTTAATTTGTGCATCTTCACTTATGCTTTTGTATAGGTTGGAGGGGAAATAATGAAAGGCAGCTTGCACAAAGTATAAAGATGTGAATTCTATATGATTTGTGAGTAAATTAAAGTATTTCAGTGTGTAACAGCAGCAGATGTTGCTTGGAAACCTGGCCCACATGGGACAGAAACACAACCTAACTGATGGGACCAGCAGTGCTGCAATTGAATGCATTGGCCTAATCCCTGTTTGTGGCAATGCTGCAAAAAAAAAGTAGTGCCACTGTTTATTATTGCTGCTGTACATTGTAGGGGATGACAAAGAAGGGGAAAAATTATGTACCTGTCACAGTAACTCATTCTGTCGTGTTCACATGTGCTATAGAATAACGATGTTTGGAAAGTAAATGCGCTTCCTACTAGTCAAGGGTGGGGAGAGAGAATGGATAAAAGAGGCACCTTTTAGTTTGCAATTTTCAGGGTTTTTTTACTCCAGGCTTTTACTTCATTTTCCTTATAGCACTTTAGAGGCTTTGATTGATTGCAGCGTCTGATTTTGATGAGTCCAGAGGCTTCATACCTAAGCTATTCCTTGACTGTACTTTCTCTCTTTGTTCATTATAAGTTTCTTCAAACAGAATATTTTGTTTTATTGCATGGTGTCTCCATCTGGTCTGCTGTGAGAGGAAAGCGTGTTCTCTGAATAATGCATTCATAAGTCACAGCTTTTTTTCTCTCGCAATGGTTGCTGACAAAAGACTTAGTTTTAGACAAAAAACCCTGATGTGTATCTGTATCAGTGTGCTGAGGTTTTGTGTAGTGGCCTTTCCCGGTGAGTGACCTTCAAGGGGTGAGAACTGTTTTGAAGTTGTACAATATTTACACTTGTACAGCCCTGAAGATTTAGGGTATTTACAAAAACATTTCATCTATCCTGCATGTGGATTGCAGTACACCCATAACAAGCATGTAGTGCATCTTTCTCGCTTTCCTTTAGTCCAAATACTTAATAATATAGCCTATTTTTTACTTTCAGTCATCACCGATGTAGCTTATCCTGGGATTTCCAGTTATAAGTACTTTTCTTGCAATAGTATTCCTATCTTTGTGACTAGGTACAGTACCAAAATGGATTGACTTGCAATGTAGTAGCTCTGAAGAGACGTGACATAAGCCAAGAAAACCACTGTAGGATGTCTAACTTGTTTTGTCATCTTTATTTCTTGCAGATGTCATCCATACTGTTGGGCCGATTGCAAGAGGCTATCTCACTGATGATCATAAAGAGAACTTGGCAAGTTGCTATAAATCCTCTCTGAAACTGGCAAAAGAAAACAACATCAGATCAATTGTAAGTACTGTATGAGAACACATTGTTTTTTCTAATTTGGATCTTTGTTTCCTCACTGTAGAATAAGTATAATGGTAGGATTCCGGGAGGATTTCTTGCTTTGAGATATGCAAAAAACCAACAAATTAAGTATTGTTTAGCCAAAATAGTTGCTAGAGGAAAGAGATATCTCAAGAGTTAGGCAAAGTTGGCTTGGTAGCAGGAGTACAACAACTGCCTCATTAATACAACAGAAAGGGAGGGAGGTGGTCCCCTGGCTCATTCTTCTACTGTCTTATTGATTAAAAAAGACCTGAGAAGCTACTGACCAGGAGGATAACTGCATGCAGTGTTGCCTCCTAAATAACTGAGAAGTGATTAATTTGTTACACATTGTCTGTTAATATTTCTTCCTAAAAATAAAGGTATTGGTCAAGTGGCACTGCTTATAGCACCCCCTGACCAAAATCAATCAGAATAGCTTGTTACATGATATTCTATTGAATTATGAAGGTTCTTTGGTTGCTTGAAATACAAGTTATGGTTTTGTACCTCAAAAAGACAGATTTTCAAAATCTAGAGAGAAAAGTGGCTGTTCCCTCTCCAGCTCTGCAGCTTTTATTCTGTAGCTCAAACCACTGCAGCTGAAGTCTTTAGATATCCATAGTTCCTTATATATTTGACCAAGAAAGAAGTTATCACCTGGGCCTGACTTCACACCTTTTGGGTCATTTCAGCTGGTTTTGTGATAGCACTTATGTTTGGCATTTTAGAACACGGGGATTTAATCTAAAACATGTTAGATGGACCAGTGGTGTTAAATCAGGGTGAAATGTTCAGTAGGGGATAGCTATTAATATTGGAAAGCTACGAATGGAAAATGGAGCTTTTTAAGAAGAGGAGCAGGGTAGTTGTAGGGCTCTGGGTCTGAGTTAGGTTTGTCCTGTAGAGTCAAACCTGATGATGGTATCCAATGATTTTTAGTTTGGGGTGGTTTGTTGGTTGGTTGGTTTTTTTCCCTTTAAAGCTAGGCATGTAAGTTAGAGCCGAAAGCAACCTCAAGGTACGGGGTATGTTTGAGCTCCTCTCTGGGATTTAAACACAAATGTTTCTGTCCTGTTGTGATTCTCATTGGAGCCAGTAAGATACCTGTGCTGTTGCTCCTACATTCATCCTCATTCCTGGCTTTAGGCTCTGTTAAATGCTTCTTCAAGGGCATTCAAGTTAGTGAAAAAGTTTGTAATGGAGGGGAAGGAGAAAACAGAGAAGATATGAAATAGTATAGAAAAATAGTGAAATAACATGAAATAACAAAGGGAAATCTTTAATGGGCATTGGTCACTGCTGGCAATTCTTGCATCTGGGTTTTCTATGTGGTAGGTTGGTATTTAATACAGAATAATAAAGAGTGGTTATGCTCATGGGTCTAATGAAAGCTACTCAGATATTTTAGTTAGAAAAGATGACCACAGGATAAATAGTCCATGGATTATTTCCTTGCTGGTTAAGAGCTGTTGACTGTGCACCTGTTTGAGATAAAAAATACTCAACACCCAGACTTGCAGGACACAGCTGCACAAGCTGAACAGAAGCCAAGAGCCATTCATTCATACTGGCATTAAAAAGCTTCGCAAGCAATATGGATTTTAAAGTCCACATGACAGATCATGGATTGTTCTGAAAAGCCCTAAGTCCAGCAATTTCAGTGATGCTTTGGGAAGTGAAGGCTACTTGAGTGTCTACGCTAATGAACAAATCAAGCCTGGAGCAAAGTGAAATGTGTAATTCATTCAATTAAGGAGCAGTAAATTACTGTGGGTCTGAAGGCAACAATGCAAAGTGCAAGTGGGTCTCACAAGATCCAGTACAGTATACACACAAGGAAAAGAAAGAAAACATGAAAGAAAAAGTGAAGGGTATGTACAGACTTCTGAGGATTCTGAGACCCCATATAGATTATTGAGGTACTCAGCTCAAATAGACAATGTCCAGGTTTGGGCTGGATTACGACAACAGATATATTTGCAATAGGGAAAAGACAAACAGAAACTGGAGGGATGGAGTAAGGTTAACTGTGTAAAATAGGGAAGTTAAAATCAGCTGTGCTGATTGCCGGCACAGAAGATGAAATAAGTGTGGAAAAGAGGCAAATGAGGAATTGAAAATAGGCACTGAGGAGAGACAGGAAAAGCAGTATACTTCTCACCTATAAATAAATAGGCATTGATGATACAAATTTTTAATATACTATAAGAATTAACTAAACCCAAAAGCATCAGAGCACTAGTAATTGTAGCAAGTGAGAAGAAAGTAGGAAGACATTAAAGAATTGTAACAACATGAATGTATTACTTATCTTAGGAACAGAAAGGGCAGCAAATGTAGAAATTAATGCAAAAAGAGGAAAAAACGGACAGTTCAGATTGTTTTGAACATGAATTGTGTCATAGGAATTAGAATTGCTGGAGGCATTATGAATGAAGAGTAAAGATAAATGGCAATGTATCAAGTTGGACACAAGTGTGCAGGGTGACTCAGGGTGCGCCACTAAATGCAGTTTAATTTAACATCTTAATGATTTTTGAAGAGTACATAAACAGCTCATTAATTACATTTACAAATGATACTACATTAGGCAGCATTGCAAACACTAGAAGAGGACAGGGATGTATGATGACAATTGATTGCAGGCACTGTGACTATAGCTTCATCCGGCATCCATTTACAGCGCCAGAAGGGAGGTTTTGCCTCTACTGCAGTGGAAGGGAGGTCAGAACCAGAGCTGACAGCTACAGTGTTATTCGGCATGGGAGAAGATGAAGTAGCATATGGTAGGGAAAAATAACCCAGTTTGCAAATAGGCAAAGGGAGAAGCATGCTGGAAAGCTAGCATAATGAGGAAATAGTCTCTAATAATAAGCCTCAAATTAGATCCACTTACAGCAGTCACTGTTTTGTTTCAGTGTTACATATTGTTGAGCTGCCTATAGAGAAATGGTAGATGCCATGGACATTGTAACTTCTGTTCAAAAAGGACTGGAGAACAGGAATAAGATTTGGACTAAATCAAAATTCACACGTGTGTGTAGATGGTTTGTGTATTGAGGAAGGGGAGCAATGATCTTGAAATACTGTGAAATGCAGCTTTGGGGTGGGGGGGGAGGAGAGAAGGATATCATTATACATATGACAACATGATAATTAAATGGTGTAGGTGGTAGGCTGTTTGTGTCCAAGGTGTCCAGGTGTAGATGAAAGCAACTCTGTGCTAACTGTTGAGGAAGCACTGAAATATTACCTGAAAATGTTGTAAACTCAGTATATGAAAAGTAGACGTGACGGGTAAAGCCAGAATTGAGATGACAGACTATGGTAAAATGCCAGTCAGTGTGATTGCCAAGGCTCATAATTCACCAGCAGCCCAGCCATAGGTGAGGATTGATTGCACCAGAAGATCCTTGAGGTCCCTTCCAACCTGGTATTCCATGATTCTCATAACCATTACAGGAGAAGTAAGAGCCTCAGAAACAGATTTGATTATCTGCAGGATTGTTCAGTGAAATCAGACAGCTCCTGACATTCATTTCCCATGCTCATCTTCTCAAATCTTTCATGTTCAATGCAAGGCTTCGAATTCCATGTCAGCTATTTTCATACAGGAGTTTGTGTGCCTCAGGTCTACCCCATCTACCTTTTAGGTTACCAAAGTTAAGTTTACATTTGTGTTTGTCCTTGTCATCTGGCATTCCTGAAAACACTCGTTGCTTTTTCCTTCACATTTGTTTTTGTAGCTGTGCCCACTGTAGGACACTTGAGCGTTTGGCTGTTTGTGATGTCGTTGGTGCCGGGTGAACCTTCGTGTTGAATGAGTCTTGTTTATGCAATCCTCTGTCTGGTTAAGAGGATACTTGAGGCATTGTTTCTGTTTATCTCCACTTAAGTCCATACAGATAAATGGGAGGAAAATTGTGTAAGGCAATACAAGGAGTTTATTCTAGGAATAAATAGTTAGCATTTAAGCAAATTAAGTTTCTTAAATGTTCATAATTTCCTAATAATGTAAATAATTGTATTTTGATGTTGGTCTCTAACACACTTGTAGCAGTTGCTGTCCTGCAGCAATTAAACCTCAGCTGCCTGAAACACAGCTAATACATTATAGGCACCGATCTTCCCTGAAAGAAGAAATGATAGTAGTTGTCCAATAGGTGTTTTTCTGTATTGGTTTTCTAAGTAAGTCTTGCTAATTAATTGTTAACGTTTCCAGGCAGACTGGGGGAGTTGCAGTCACTGTTTTCAGGGATAAATTGGTCGCCTGTTTATATGTTGTTTGAAAGTATTTACTCTGTGTGCCCTGACTTTTTCAAAGGGCCTCTTGTCCTGCTTTTCTTTGCGCGCACCGCTCTGAAGCCATCTGATACCCTGCAACTTTTCTGAACATCAAGCATTTCCCTGCCACGTACTTCATTCAGACTTGCTCCTGGTTAAAAAACCCCTAAAACTTAATTAACTGATGTCAGTCCAAGCCAGGATTGCAGCTAAACAGACACTTTGTGAACTACACAGAAAATAGAAGAGGATGCTGTAAATGGTTCTGGGTAGGATCCAAATCTAGTGCGTTTGCAGAGAAGGGAAGTCGGTGCTCGTCCCTTGCGCACAAGGCTTTTGACTGCAAGAAAGGTTACCTGCCACTTATCTGTTTACAGCACTTAAGAAATAACCAAATTGTCTTTTTAATAGGTCTTTTTCACCTTTAAAAGGAAGTTGTATTTCTGATATGCTGCACTGTTTCTTTGAGCTTTGTTTGAGTGAAGACATACTTAGCCTCTGTGATACCTGAATCTTCAGTTGTAACTCTGAGACGTGAATTTTTAATATCAATTTCAAACCCAGAGTGTCCTCAGCTCCTCCTATCTGTAACTGTAAAAGTCACAAAAGGGGGAATTTTACTTGAGTTGTAGAAGGGCATTTAGAATGGTGTACTAAAAAGTATTGGCCTAACAGATTGATTTTACAGTCTTGCCTTTACCTGCCTTGTTCTCTCATCACACAAAGTTATGTTTTAGGGAAAAGTAAAGTATTTTTTGCTTATTTTTTATTTTTAAGGAAAAATTTCTTGCTGAGAATGTTGCCATAGCAATGAATTACAAGTCTGAAATTCCTAAAGCTTAACTTTATCATCTGGTTTTCTGATACAGATTCATATCCATCTATCAGAAGAGTTACTTTGGAAGGAAATCTCCACAGCTTCATAAATCTGCTTAATTTGTTTCTTTGAAACACTTGTTTAACTTGTAAGCAGTGACACGACTGATCTTACATTCTCAAACTCTGTTTTCTCTCTAGCTCAGACTTCTTCCTTTTTCTACTTACTTTCATCTTCTCTTAAAGATTTCCCAGATAATATCTCTGATAATTAATCTGCTACATTAAGTTTTTAAGTCTGCTTCATTACCATGTAGGCTTTTTACATCTGCATCAGATGAGGAGGTTGTGGTCTTTCCATTTGGTTACAGAAACTGCTATAGCTGGCTGTGCTTTCATTAACCCAAGGGGAACCTGCTGCTTTGTGTTGCATGTGCCCCCAGCTCTTTCTTCCAAAATGATCTCAGCAGATTGACTCACAATCCTGGTTTTCCAATGAGGATTTTGTTAAATGAGATGTATTCAGCCAAGATCGAGTGTAAATCATTGCACCTAAACAGAGATGCTCATTCAACCAAAAAGGGTTGAGGAATAATTGTAGCCCTGGGCAGAGATTCCTCGGAGAATAAGCTGGAGTTTGTAGTGGATCATACACTGAAAATGAGTTGAAAATATCACCCTGTTGTGGGGAAAACCAAGAAAGAAGCAGCTGTAGAGTGACAATTAAACAGGAAAGATCCATGAAGTTACCTGTTGCCCCGCTTAAGCAGAGCAAACTAGACTACTGCATGGGGAACTGAAAGACAGGGTTTCAACTGGGAATGATTATGGGGTTAGAAACTGTACTAAGAGTAGAGTGTAAGAAAAAGTTGTTCAAGTCCAGAGAATAGAAGACTAAAGGTGAGGAGAAAAAAAAGTCTCGGGGTGCATAAAAGGCTATTGAAGAGTATTGTTTTCTGGGGACAGAACAAGAAATAAGTTTGAATTTATAGGAATGGAGTTTTAGGTTAAAGACTGAGGAATTTCCTAGTTAAAGGATGATAAAGTGTTGGGAGAACTGTTTGGGGAAGTTATGGCTCCACCAGTATTTGTACACGGGCCACCATCAGAATTTGTTGAAACCCAGACTCTTAATGCGTGAAGTGCTGCCACAAGGTTGAGCTCCAGCAGCAAGGCTATTGCAGCCTTGGGACGATAGGCAGGTTGCTTGGTCGCTGCAGGAGCTGGCTGTACCATGCAGAGATGCATTAGTTTACGTTGCAAACAGAATTCCTTTTAAAAAAATAGTTTTAATGCTGTTGTGTTTGTGTTTTGATCACAGTTGCACAGTTCTTCTGTTTGGTCTGCCTCTCCAGAATGCCACTGGGGATGGTTTTCCTGATGAGATAAATGCCTTTGCTGATTTTCCTACTGTCTGGCTACCTTTCCTTCTCACTGCAGAGGGTTCTGTGCAGACACTTAGAAGATAACTAGCTTAGGGTGCACATATAACACATGCAATAACATTGAGACTTTTGTGCACTTCTGTGGGTTTTAATAATTCATTTAATTTTTGTTCCTGCCACTTAAGTTTTATATTCAGTATGTATTTCCTAGGACAAAGTGGATTTGTTTTATTTGATGCTTGAAATATATTACAGTGTTTGTTTCAGACAGGGGCAGGAACTGAGCAACTGCTTGAATTTCTACCAACTGACAGATCTCAGGATGCTGGGTGTTAGATACTGCACCAAGTGGCATTAAGAAAGGACAAAAGCCACTATAGTCCCTCCACTCTC
The DNA here is from genome assembly GCA_009867235.2 of Psittacus erithacus. NCBI lineage: Eukaryota > Metazoa > Chordata > Aves > Psittaciformes > Psittacidae > Psittacus > Psittacus erithacus. The sequence continues at coordinate 19,573 of WYDI02006531.1, forward strand.
CTGACCACAAATAACTATCTAGATAGTATGAAGAAATAACAGGGGTGCTTTAATAAACAGGTTGCATTACTATGGAGTCAGTTCTCCTTTTTCTTGGTCTGTGATGTTACTGTTGTAGCTGCTCTGCAGCACAGTGTTTTTGTGATAGGAAGAGGGAGAAGGGCTAGTTGGTTTTGTTGGATTTAATGAAACACTGACTATACACTTCGAAAGAGAATATGAACTGGTGGAATAAAGAAGAAACATCTTCCTCAGCAATAAATTCTGCAAGTTTGTGTATGAGAGGGGTGTAATGTGGGGTAATTTGCCAATCACCCTGTGGGAATCCTGTCCTTAAAGGGATGAAGCTTTCTAGAAGCACTGCCTGTTGGCTCCATAATTGGGGAACTGTCTCATTAGGGAAGGGCGAAGTACAAATCTGTCTGACAGTGGACTGCAATACTGGTTATATGAGACAGCTCATAAAAGCTAGGGATTGCTGGAAAGTCTACACCATAAAGTGCAGGGGAAGAGATTGTTTGATGTTTCTGTACAGAGGAAATTGTACTGGGGAAAAAAATCTTCATTTTGATTGAAAAGAAAAAAGAAATGAAAATAGACTGGAGGAATTCTTATTTGCATGCAGATCTCAGCTGTCTGGAGTCAAGTGTTGCAAGATGCTTGTCATTATTTGAGTAGCAGGTTCTTGTAATGGAAATTCACAATGAAAGTTCATGGCATATGCAATTTCCTAACGAAGCCTATAGAGCTGGCAGGCTGTGGCCATCAGGCTCTGTGCAAGGTCATTGCTGTCCTCTGGCTTTACTTCCTTTCATTGACTTACTCCCTGTCATCTTGCTTGCAGTTTGTAGACTTTTTAGGAGGGCTTGTATTGGCTCTGTAAGGACTGTCTGTGTGCTAGGTAGGTGCAATCCCTGTAAACATCCATGGGATTCACAACAGCCGTAATGAAAAATATTAGTTACACAAGGGTGAGGTTTGTGTTTTTCTGACATGGACTGCATCAGGGCGACTCGCTCCATCACCAGAAGTAGACTCAAATTGTGCTGAAATTAGAAGCTGCTTATCCACAGGTGTTCATGCTGGAAGTACCCTCCATGACACCTAGAAGTGTATGAAGGGCTGTCTGGCAGATAGTGATTTGTCACTACCAGATTTTTTCTTTGCAATTTGATGGTGAGGAAGAGAACCCGTGATGCTGCATTTTAGTGCTGTGTGGTGCTCGCAAGGTCGCTGTCACTTGACATTTTTTCGTCTGATAATTTTGAGACACTTCTGTCCATCCCATTTGGTTTTTCTAAACATTGCCTCAGTTTAGTATGAAATTTGTATCTGCCTTTTTTTACTTCAGATGAGCCCGTTTTTCAAATAGCAAATTATGTTGAACAACATCTGTAATATTTACATAGCTAAAACAAAGAAATCAGAAATTAAGAGCATAAATCATATGTATCAGATGAGCATCGTAATACTTAACTAGGTTAAAACATGAAGTATTTCATTATAGCATAATATCAATTTAGGATCACAGTAAATATATTGGAAAGTAGTTCTGGAAAATAAACTGAAGTGGCATGCTTTCATGAGCCTTGTTTGCCAGCTTGTTAAATATGCTTTTCCTGAATTGCTGATAGTCGCTTGGAGCCATACAAGTTGCACAGGAATTAATATATTATATCATAGCTTACATATAAAGAGACCATAATGATCAGTAGTCAGCTACAAACTTTATACCCTAACCTGAGAGGTTTTTAAGTATTTTTCCAATATGATGAGGTCACGTTATCTTTTAAGGCCTGTACAGTGTAAAACCCCTGTAATTCAAATCATAGAATCATAGAAATAATGTAATTGAAGTGATATAACTGGTAGTTGAGTATCCTGATGGAATATTCATTTCTTTCATCTGAAAAACTGTTCTTACTAAATATAAACCACATGCAGTCCATATCCAAGTAAACAGTTTAGCAGCCTTATTTTTGCAAAGCTGACTTGCTTATCAGCTCCTGGTGATGTCTGACAATTAGGAGCTTTGTTAAATTGGGGTAATTGTAGGTAAGGGATTTTTCCTTGTTGCGCTTTTCCTAACAGAGGACTCTCAGGCTTATAAGCCAAGAACACACATTTCTGTAGACTGCAGTTAGCTTGAGCATTTACTTTGCTATTTGTTCTATTCACCTTGGAATATAGAATATGTTACACTGCAAATCTGCTCTTTTTATAGGAACTAAATCAGCATATTATTGGGTTTCGTGAGTTGTCGTACCTCTCTGAACTTCCCTTGACATAGACTGGCTGGATTAAATCTTTATGAATTAAATCTCGACCTGTGTCTGTTCCACGCAATCAAGCACTCTTCCAGAAGAAGAACAGACATGAGGCAACAGTGTTTGGTCATACCAAATGCCATAGTTTGGACAGGAAAATTGGATGACTATCTTAGCTGACAAAACTTAGCATTGGGGCAGAATTATCAACTAATATATCCTTCCCTAAGCACATACAGTTCTTTTCCCTGTGCAGAAAAAAAGAGGAAACCCAGAAGCGTGTCAGAGCCTGTAATGAAAGGTGCTAGAGCACAAGCCCAGCAACTTTTTATATTTACTACCTGTTGCCATTCCTTGGTGTGGAATTGAGTCCTTCCTGAGTCAAGCATAGACTCTCAGACTTTGTGCAGGAAGCGTTGCTGGTGTAGTAGTACTGCAATTCATCCTCCTAGTTTGTAAGCAGATGATGTTGTTTCAGTATGATCTCTCTGTGCTGTTTGTTTCTACCTGTCCTGGATTCATCTCAGGCCACCCTTACAAATGTGTTTCTTTGTGTTTTGATATGTTGGAACCAAATTGTGCTCCACCTCATCGCATCCCTGAAGCTGAACATCCAAGTGTTTGTGTGATCCAGAAACCTTTGTACCCACTTGCTTCCTGCAGAAGGAGGAAATGCTGTCATTAATGATTCTTGATGTTAATCTAAATCTTCAGTTCTTATTTGTATCCTTTCTAAGTCCTTTTATGAGAGTCTTTTTCAACTGGCTGATTGCAGATCAGAATTTTGTTTTTCAAAGCAAAACATATAATGATACAAAGAATTTTCAGAGCAGCCCTGTAGAGAAGAACTTGGAGGTGTTGGTCGATGAGAAAATGAACATGAGCCGGCTGCAGTGTGCGCTCGCAGCCCAGAAAGCCAACCGTATCCTGGGCTGCATCCAAAGGAGCGTGACCAGCAGGTCGAAGAAGGTGATCCTGCCCCTCTGCTCTGCTCTTGTGAGTCCTCACTTGGAGTATTGTGTGCAGTTCTGGTGTCCTCAACATAAAAAGGACATGGAACTGTTGGAACAAGTCCAGAGGAGTCCATGAGGATGACCAGGGGCTGGAGCACCTCCTGTTTGAAGACAGGCTGAGAAAGTTGGGGCTGTTCAGCCTGGAGAAGAGAAGGCTGCATGGAGACCTCATAGCAGACTTCCAATATCTGAAGGGGGCTTACAAGGCTACCGGGTATGGACTGTTCATTAGGGGCTGTAGTGACAGGACAAGAGGTAATGGGTTCAAACTTAAACAGGGCAAGTTTAGATTGGATATAAGGAAGATGTTCTTTACTGTAAGTGTGATGAGGCACTGGAATGGGCTGCCCAGGGAAGTTGTGAATGTTCAAGGGCAGGTTGGACAGAGCCTTAGGTGATATGGCTTAGTGCAAGGTGTCCTCGCCCATGGCAGGGGAGTTGGAACTAGATGATCTTAAGGTCCTTTCCAAACCTAACTATTCTGTGATTCTATGATTCCTAACTCAGATAATCTTCTTTATTAAACATCTTGAAGAAAGCAAGTTTCAGGTAATGCCTTTCCCTTGACATTTGCTCCTTATCTCTTAATAATATGAAGGAATAAAATGTCATTTTGCAAACACCAGATCCTACTGAATTTACAGGGAATTTTGGCAAAGGATTGGTGGATTTGTATCCTAAAATACTCACCTCAAAGGATCTAAACTGCCTGTTGTCCCAAGTGACTCTGCATGAAAATTACACAGGTCTGGTACCTGCTGAATGTGTTTCCATGACACACACACAAAAATAACATTCATTATTATTATCATTATAGCTGCATATTTCTTGATGAAGTATCTAGTAAAAAAAAAAAATAAAATCTGGAACAAACCAATAACAAGCAAATGAAAAAATATCACAATACCCCAAGACCCCAAAGTCCTGCAACTGCGAAGACAAGTAGTCAATGAAAAGAAGCTACTCAGACAGCAGTGCATCTGATCTCGGTCTCCCCATACTGCTTTGATAAAAAGTGTATATGGATTATAGAAATTTTTCTCGTCATAGATAGTCATGATTTTATAAGGTTATTCTTATAGCTTGTGGAGAGAAAACCACTATTTTGTCTAGTTTGTACAAAGAAACACAGAGCACATTTTTAATTTGCTTTAATAAAAATGCCAATTGTAATTCTCTCCATTATGAATTATAGGTTTATTTGGAATAATGAATTGTCCTTAATTAAATTAAGTTACCCAGTTTTAACAGGTTTACATTTTTTATTGCAATGAAGAGAGCAGCAGTTCACTCTCAACTTATGTGTCTGCTTGCAACACTTTCTCAGCTACCAAGAAGTTGATGAAATTTGTTGGAACATGGGCATTTATTTTGTGTTACACCAAATTTTCAGAATAGCTTTTTGTATTTATTTATAATGTTTATCAGCACCCTAATGCTAATTTAATCTCTTTGAATAAAATGTGTCATCAGGCTTGTAATGAATGATAGATTGGGAAATAAGGAATTGATAATGTTTTGCCATTTCAATATGGTCTGAAATTCCAGTTTAGATCTACACTTAAGAATTATTTATATCCTCTTATGTCATATCAATTTAAATAATATTCCACTCATTGAGGCATAAAGAATAATGTTAATATTAAGGCTTCTATTTAAAATTTGCTAATTGCACATGAAGGGGTTATATCTGCTGCATTCAGGGTTTTTTAAATTTAATTTTATTGTATTGGAAAATCTATGAGGTTAAATCTGCAGAAATTATTGCTTTTAAATGTTGTATAATAAGAATCTTGCTGCTGTTATGAGCACTGTAAAATGTGCCTTCATCTCAAATAAGCCTTGTTAAAGCTACAATTCTGGAACTGGAAGGATTTAATAATAAATTTGGGCCCAATCCAGCTCACTTTTACTCATGTGAGTAGCTCCACCTCCTCTGAAGAAATCTGTGCCTGAGCAAGTGTTTCTGCAGATCTTTGTGAAGTTGTTGATCCATGGAAAGACTGGGAATGGGAAAGGAAAAGGGGTGAACACAGTCTCCAACTGTATTGGCCCCCAAAATTATGACGTCTCTAAGATGCCCCATTGTCATGGTTTAAGGCCTGCCACGCAGCCCACTCACTGCCCCCCCACCCCCTTCTTCCCTCGGTTCCAGGAGGGACTGGGAGGAGAATAGAAAGAATACAACTCCCACATGTTTAGATAAGAACAGTCTATTAACTAAGGTATAACACAAATCACTACCGCTACCACCAATAATAATAATGATAAAGGAAA